>CM076570.1:1307633288-1307728766 GCA_034641835.2 Pinus albicaulis
GATATAGTTTGAAGTTTGCCGATTTGTTGACTTTTCCTTTCCATTTCTTCTCTCCACCTGTCTTCAGTCTCTTTTATCTTTGGCAAACTGCCAGGAACACAGTCTGAAATGAGATTAATTGAATATAAGCTGTCATTTATGAATTGCGTGAGATTATTCATTATATTTCCGGCCCTTGATATTGCTCTATCAGATTTCATTAATTGATGTTCCCATTCTGTAAACAAGATTTCTTTGTGTTTTTCCTCTATCCTAGGAAGATTTGCTTCTTTTCCCTTTTCTGTATCCTGCCAGTTGAGAAACTCATAAATCTTTTCATCGGCATCATCTATTTCTTGTCTAAGAGTTATGATAGTTTGGATCAAAGATGAAGTAATCTCACAAAAAGGTTCTGCTTGTGACAGTTTTGAGCAAAATTCAATTAACTGCTGAGTCAATAATTTATTAGCCTCAAGGGCTTCCGATTTGAATTCATATAACTTTGGATAATCTTTAAACTTATCCAAAGTTGCTTGAAATTCCTTTTCTTGAATCATTTTTGCCTTTTCCTCATTTTGTAACAAACTCTGTAACTTAGAAATTTCTTCATTTAGCTGCTTTTGTTTGCCTAAAAGCTTTTCATCAACCTTCTTCTTTTCTTCAGCAAGCTGTTTCTCCAATTCTTTAGACCTGAATGTCTGATCCTGTAGTTGTTGTTGCAATTGGCTGATCAGTTGCTGATTCTCCTTAGCTTTTTCTTCCAGTGAAGCTATGTGAAGATCTTTCCGAGTTATTAGTTGAGAAACTTCTACAACTTTATCCACTGTTGCAGCACTATAAGCTCCTGTATACTGGGACAATTTCGTAAGGTCTTCAAATGGATTCATTTCATTGTTCTTATAAACAATATTCATAAACTCATCTGATGGAGTAGAAAATATACCCTTTTCTGTTTTTCTTTTCTTTCTTTGTCTTTTGACAACAGCCTTATGTTTAGGGCTGTAAAATACATCCAAAGGAGGGATCTCCTCACCTTTTATGAGCGCAGGTGAATCTCTATTAGAAAGATAAGGCCTTTAATACGAATTAATCGTAATATCCCCGTTTGAACAACTTTTTTGAAGTTCGTGTTTTTGGCTTTATCGCATCGCATCAGGGCGAAAAGGCGCTTTTGTTATATTGGCATCTCTTGGAATCCTCGTTCGCCGATAGCGATATCGCATCGCATCGGGAGCATTAACTGGGGCTCTTTTAAAAGCATGCATGGTATATCGCCGATCGCATATTGCGTGTTATCGCGTCGGAGCAAACCAATGGTTTTTAAGTTATGCCTCCTTTGTCATTGCGATATGCGATCTTGCGATCGCTTTATCGCAATGATAAAATATTTAATTATTTATATCAAAAAGCCATTATTGGTTTGTCAAAAAGGTTTTTTGTAATGTTTTTTATTTCATTTTCGGACCTTTTTGAATAATACAAAATTGATACCAATTAAAACTAAAAGGGACCCATTTCATATTATAGTGTTGTGAATAAAAATTATATGAAATGGGGGGGTTGTTGTAGAGGACAACAATTGGCGATTCGCTGGAAGAAACAATTATCTCTGAAAAGTATGGAAATACTTAAACTTTTTCAAAATAGAGTTTCAATCAAAAGGGAAAATTCTAATATAACTAAGTATATATGCACTCCAAATAAAATGAAACTATTTTTTTGCTAATTTCCTCTCTTTGTTGAAAATTAGATACATTCTAAGTTTTAAATAGGCCTCTATTGGTTTATAATGATAAAACAGAAAACTTTTCCAAAGCAGCTTTTTGGTTAACTCGTCCGTCATAGGTAGAGCCTCTGCTGCCAGCGAACGTTCATAGTTCCGACAGGGATACCTTTTAACCATGTTATTGTCCATTATCCCATCCATTTGAGAGTATGATTAACAGAATGAATTCAAAATATGCTTTCATATTTTGTATTTCCTTTTACTTTTTCTGTTATTTCTAAGATAAAAAGCCATTGTCCTGGTTTGGTGGCCAGCTGTTTGACAATGCCATTCACTAGTGGTAATCTAACCGAACAAGCTGGCTCGTGATGAGACCCCTTGTCTTATAATTCTAAGCCATTACCCTGTTTTGGTATGCAGTATTGGTAATGTCGGTTAAACTATTTCCCTATGATCATGGTAAGCAGGCTTGTAATAATACCTCTTATCTTTTATATCAAAATTTTTTAGAATTACACTCTGAGTAATCATAAACTTTTGGTGAATGGGATGGACAATTTTCTCCTTAAGAGTAAATGGATGACAGGGTAAGAGTTGAAGATGCTGAAATTGGATTAGTTTCCGTTTTGATATTGATAACCTTTTTGTTGACCAATTTAAAAACATAAAATGATTTTTTAATACTTCTAAACTTTGAGAAGAGTTCGCAAAAATTGAAGGGTGGCTTCAGAATGCAATTATACTTAGTTTCCTAGAAATTGTTCCTCTTGTTTAAGACTTCTATTTATTTAAAAGTGAATATCAACAATCCTTTCTTTTGAGCAACTTCTAAATACAACAAAGGTCAATGGAAGATACCTTACAACTTTATTTCCTAATGATCCTAAAAAAATAAATCCTACTTAGAACTAAAGGAGAAGGGATTACCTTCTCAATTGAAGAATTTCTTTAAGATGAGGCCATTAACAGGAAGAGAGTCCCTCTTTCCTGATAGATCTTGTAACATGAATGTCGAATGGCCTATCTTCTCGCTGATCTGAAATGGTCCAAGCCACATCTTTTGGAACTTGGTGTGTTTACCTCTATCCTCATGGGCTTTATCCCATTTCAGAACTAGATCACCAACCTGCAACTGTTTAGAACTAGACGAAGCTGAATCAAATGATGTTTTGATTATCTGCTGATGTTTTGCATGAGTAATTTTGGCCTTTTCTCTTTCTTCTTCTAATTTTAAAATTTGATCATGTCTAAGTTGGATAGAAGAAGAGGGGCTTTCTTCAATAAACTGCACTAGGGCTAGAGAAGGAAGTGCTAGATTGGTTGGTAGTACTGCTTCTTTCCCATATACAAGATTGAATGGAGAAGTACCTGTGGAGGCCTTCTGTGTTATTCTATCTGCCCATAGTGCGAATATTAAAGATTTATGCCAATTTTTATGATTCTGTTCAATAGTTCGCTTAATGATTTTAAGGAGATTTTTATTGGTAGACTCTGCTAGACCATTACCCTGGGGATAATAATTTGCAGAATATTTTAGTTTAAAACCTCTTTTAATAGCGAACTCAAACATGGCATTACCAGAGAAATAAGAGGCATTATAAAAAACAAGAGCATTTGGGACACCAAACCTGGTAATGATGAATTGATCTATAAATTCTATAATTCCTTCAGAGTTTGTTGTTTTTAACGGAATTGCTTCAACCCACTTGGTAAAGTAATCAGTAGCAGTAAGGATATACTTGTGTTGTTTGGAAGACTGTGGAGAAATTTCCCCAACGATATCCAATCCCCATTGTTCAAAAGGTTGCTCAATGTTGACTGGTTGCAAAGGGAAAGCTGATTTTCTTTGTCTTCCACTGGAGGTTTGACAACTTTGACATTTCCTTACATATTCGTGAGTATCTCTGAATAAAGTGGGCCAATAATACCCAGCATGAATGATTTTGTGAGTTGTTGTGTCAGCTCCAAAATGTCCTCCGGCTGGTCCATCATGTAGCTCCTGCAAAACCTTTTGTGCTTCATGTTTTTCTAGGCATCTTAATAAAACTGAATCATAGTTTTGTCTAAAAAGTACATCATCAATGATTATGAAGTTTTTTGCTTTTAATCTAATGGCCCGTTTGTTTTTATAAGAAAGATTAGGAGGTGTATATCC
Source organism: Pinus albicaulis (assembly GCA_034641835.2). Classification (NCBI taxonomy): domain Eukaryota; kingdom Viridiplantae; phylum Streptophyta; class Pinopsida; order Pinales; family Pinaceae; genus Pinus; species Pinus albicaulis. The sequence goes on from CM076570.1 coordinate 1,307,637,149, forward strand.
ATTTTTTAAATAAAATATTAAATCTGCGTATTGAGATTCAGAATTGGTAATACTTATCTGATTGATTTCTTCCATATGTTCTGTATCACCTGATTCTGGAATGTTGGATGCTCCTGCTAACAACCTGCAAAAACCTTGACCCCTCACAATCTTTGCTGGTTTGATTTCCAAGTCATACTCTTGAAGTGTTGTAACCCAATTGGCCCTTTTCTCACCTAATTCCCTTTGGATCAGTAATTGTCTTACTGCAGAAAAAGGAACTATAACCTTTGTATGAGCTTTTAAAAGGAAGGGCCTATAGTGTTTAATGGATTTATACACAGCAAAGGCTTGTTTTTCAACTTCGGAGTAATTTAGTTCTGCACCCTGGAAATTTGAACTAAAAAATGAAATCGGTGCTTCAAGGTCATGATCATTAATTTGAGTGAGTACTGCTGCATAAGATGAATCGGATGCGATAGTATACAATGTGAAATGATTAGAAAAATTGGGAGTGTTTAAAGCGGGGGCATTGATTATTGATTGTTTGATTAAATCAAATGCTTCTTTTTCCACAGATCCCCATTTAAACACTGAATTTTTCTTTTTTTTTAAACTAGAACGGTTATATTATTAAAAAAGAGTGCTGATGTGGCAGAGCCTATGCAGCCAGTATACAAAGATTCTCATTCAGAGCAGCAGTTACATCAAATTTGCCAAGAGCCTTTTAAGGGATAATGGTTGTGTGCGGAGCTTCAGCATTTAGACTTATCATTCCTTCATGAAGCAGACTTCCTATGTTGGCCAGTCTATCAGCTTCCTGATTTAGATATCTGAGAATGTGGAATACTTTCACTGAGGGGATGTCCCTCAGTATTCTGTTAACTCGGGCAAGATGTTTATTGAGCACCGGATTCTTTAGGTTCTTCTTGCTGACTATTGCTTTTATTATCACCTCGGAGTCTCCAAAGACTGCTATTTCACTTGGATTTGCATTTTTGACAATTTGACATGCTTTCCATAAACTTAATATTTCTGCTTGATTGTTGGATTTCAGTCCTAAACCCCAGCTGAAATCTTCTTTGGTTCCATTGGGGTGATAGATCACCCCACCAGCACCTGATCTTCCCGGGTTGCCCTTTGAGGCACCATCAAAGAAGACAGCGTGCTTGCCTTGAGATTTCCACCATTGGTGAAATCTGTCCTCCGGAATGCGGATCTGCCAATTTTCCATATAGACAGTGCGGAGATTTGTTGAGGAGCTGATCATACCGGTGAAAGGAGCCAACCACATCCTTTCTTCGGGCCGAAGAGAATGATCCTCTTTGGTCTGTGAGTGTATCAAGGTCTCTAGAAGAAGAGATTTGGCCTGTTCCTCCACTTTAGCAGCTGTCATTTCTTTGTTGTTGAAGATGTTTTCGTTTCTGGCCAGCCAGATTTTCCAGCAAACATATTTGGGTGCAGCTGTCCACACCTTTTGCCATGTGGATTTGCTGACAATGTTGTAGGGGTAAGCAGCATTCCATGAGAGAAACATGGATTCAATCGTGCAGTGAGTGGGAATGAGCACATTCAGGCCGGCAAGAAAGAGATGCCAAACCTCCTTCGCGAAGTCACACTCCAGGAAGAGATGACCTGTAGTTTCCAGCGCTGCTTTACAATGAGCACAGCGGTGGGGGCCTGCAATATTCCTCTTGCAAAGATTTTCTCCTGTCAAGATTTTGTTTTGAAACAGGATCCAAAAGAAAAATTTTATTTTGGGAATGCTGAGATTGTCCCAAATTAATTTCCAAACAGCCCCAGGATGAGTCGGATCTTTCCTACTTTGAAGTTGAAGGTATCCAAGCTTTGTTGTATAGGCCCCAGTTTTCCCCCAGCCCCAATGGTCTGCATCATCTAAGTGCACTGGGGCATAGTCAGTGATAGCTCTTTTAAAAAGAGCGAGCTGCGAGTGTAAGTGCGCAGGTGGCATGGGGATGTTCCATTGAGTCCAGTTGCCATTGGTGTCCCAGACAGAGATATCAATCAGTTTCCTTATTCCTTGCGCTTTGAGCCAATCTCTGAGGTCTACAAAATCGTTGGATTCATTAAGAGGAGGGTGGCCCAGAATGATGTCTCTCCAAATCCTGGTATTTTCCCCATTTCCTGGCACTCTGTATAATTGTGAAATGAAAAAAGGAATACCTCTGTTGCAGAGTTTCCACACTTGCGAAGCTTTTGAGAGATTGTCGGCTGTGTATCGGGACAGAGGTCGGTTCTGCAGGTATTTAATTCTGAAGATTTGGCTGACCGGGTGTTGAGGATTCGTGGTTAACTGCCACAGAAGTTTGCCACCCAGTGCAAGATTTGCGTTCTGGGGGTCTCGTATCTGCAAACCTCCTTCCAGAATGGGCCGTCTCACGGTATCCCAATTGATCAGATGAAATTTGCTTTGGTTGCCGCGACCTCCTTTCCACAAGAAATTCCGAATGAGCCGAGCAATCTGGTCTGAGATGGCTTTGGGGGCGAGCATCAGTGCTGCCTGGTAAGTGGGTAACGCAGAAAGAACCGCCTTGACAAGAATTAGTTTTCCCCCCGTGGAGAGCCAGAAACCTCCCCACGCATTAATTTTCTTCTTGAACTTCGCTATGACATCTTCCCAGAGTTGGTTTCGATTGGATCTAAGCGTGATTGGCAATCCCAGATACTTCAGCTTGTCCCATTCAGCAAAGCCAATGAAGCCCAGATCGTTGGCAATTTTGTTAATGGTGAATTGATCGGTGTTCCAGCCATAAACAGCACTTTTCTTCTCACTGATTAGCGCTCCGGATATACTGCAGAACTTCTGGAGAGTATTTCTGAAGGAGCTTGCCACTCTGACAGATGCGCCCCCAAGCAGAATCGAGTCGTCAGCAAATAAGGCATGATTCACTGGTTCAATGCCATTTGCGATTCTTATTCCGGGGCTGCTACCATTGCTTTTGTCTTTGGTGAGTTTTCTGCTTAAGGAGTCCGCCATGAGAATATATAGGAAGGGGGAGAGAGGGCAGCCCTGTCTCAGCCCTCTGGTGGCCAGAAAGAAGCTCGCCGGTCTGCCATTAATCAATGGGGCAATCCAGGTCTTTTCTATGCAGGCTTTGATCAAATTTATGAACTCTTGACGAAACCCAAAGGCAGAGAGCACCCTGTACAAGAAGGATCTGTTAACTCGGTCAAAAGCATTACACATATCTAGTTTAATGAGCATACCTTGTTCTTTGCGGGCGTGACTGGAGTGCAGAGCTTCTTGGACTTGAATGACATTGTCCAGAATATGACGACCTTGCACGAATCCACCTTGAGCTGGAGAGATCAGCTTTTGCAAGAGAGGTTTAAGCCTATTTGCCAGGAGTTTGGCCATAATCTTATAGGAGGCATTACATAGAGAGATTGGCCTATATCTTTCAAAAGATCCAGGGTTTGCTTCCTTGGGTATTAGGGCAAGGAATGTGGAATTGATTCCCCCACCCACCTTTGCCTTTCTCAAGATCCCTTGGATCATTTTAAGCAAATCGAATTTAATTAGCTCCCAGCAAATTTTGTAAAAATGTATTGAGAATCCATCGGGGCCAGGAGCTTTATCCTGCTCCATTGACCACACAATCTTATGGATTTCTTCCTCCGAGGCTGGGGTCAAAAGGCAGTTGTTGTCTTCAGGGTTGACCAACTTCGGAATACTTGAAAGGAATTCGATAATGTCTTCCTCACTCCCGTTTCCTTCAGCAGTGAGTAGATTCTGGAAGTGTCCCTTTGCTGCGGCCTTGATTTGCTCGAATCCCTTGCAGACCTGACCATTTGCTAAAGTAATTTCATTGATATGATTTTTTGAAATTCTGGCCCTGTACTGCTTATGGAAGTACGCAGTGTTTCTGTCTCCAGCTTTTAACCAAAGGCTGCGAGACTTCAACCGCCAATACTGCTCTTCATTTCTGAAAGAGTGATAAACTCTCCTTTGCTCATTGTTTTCTGCTAGTAGATCTGTTGGAGAAATGTCTTTTTTTTCCATATCAAATTGCAATTCTTCCAGCTGTAGGACAGCCTCTTTTCTCCTGGAAGTGGGCGTTTTATTGGCTTTTTTAATCCAGTCTTTTAGTGCCCTTTTTGTGCCCTTTATCTTCTGCTCCCATACGTAGCTAGGAGAGCCCGTGATCTCTGTAGTCCAGGCAGCTTGTACTGTTTCGTGGAATCCTTCTATTCCTGCCCAAAGAGGGTTAAACCGGAAGGGCAATGGGCCTAGGTCTTCTTCCTCTTTAATGCACAATGAAATTGGTTTATGATCAGATGTTAGTTTTGGTAGAATCTTAGATAGCACAATTCTGTTGTCCAGCATAATGGTGCTACTGAAAAGGAACCTGTCCAATCTAGCTGAGATGTGGTCTCTCCCTGTCCTATTATTGGTCCAGGTATAAGCACCTTTGACAGGCTTGAAGTCAATGAGGTCCCACTGTGTAATAAGGTCTTCGACAATGGGAAGGAAGGGGTCCCTTGTAGAGCTCCCACCTCTCTTCTCATTCGGATCCAGCACAATGTTCAGATCCCCACCTAAAATTAAGTTTTGCAGTTGGTGAAGCTCTAGAAAGGCTGAGAGTGACTTCCAGCACTCTTTCTTTTCCTCATAATGTACTGGAACATATAAGTTGATCAGTGCCAGAACTGTGTTGCTTGCCTTGTATCTAAGTTCAGTAAAGATCCAGTGTTGAGATTCATGGGTTCTTTCTAGTGAAAAAAGATTTTGTGACCAGAAGGTGCCTATTCCCCCTGCTGTTCCTCTTGCACTGATTGTCTTTCCTGAGTCAAATTTCCACTTGTTGTTACTTATGTTCAGGAGATGCTCCCCCTCTATTTTTGTCTCTTGAAGCATTAGGACGTCTACGGATTCCGTTTTCAGTAGGTCTTTGATAGCTTCTGCTTTGTTGGGATTCCCCAAACCCCTACAGTTCCAAGAGACTATCTGCATCATTTAAGACTTGGAGGAGATAGGTCCACCCCCCTTGGGGGTCCTTAGTCTGGTGTTCCTTCCTAGAGTCATCTCAATGGTGGACTGGCTGCCTAGGGTTTTTTGCCTTTCGGATTCCTCTTCCCTAGTTTCTCTATTTGATTTCCTACCAGCTCTCTTGGATGGCCTTTCAAAGGTCTCATCATCCGAGGATCCCATAGTTTCTGTGTTCTTCTTTTTAGACTTTATAATATCTGCATAAGAAGGGGAGGAGGTGTTACCTTGAGATGGGATTAAGATAATACCTGCTTCTGGAGCTGTGTTGTTATTCGGCGGGGGTGATCCATCCGTCTCTGCTTCTGGAGGGTCTGGCTGTGGGGTTAGAGATTCAAAGGGATTCTTGTCTGCTTCTATACTGGCTTTGTCCTTGCTTCCTGCTGCTTGGTTTTCTACATTTTCTTGTCCAGCTTTGTTCTCCGCTCCTTTGCCCTTGTTTTTATTATTTTGTCGGGTGTTTGTTGTCTTCTTGGCTTGGTTCCAATGCTCACCTTTTTCTTTCTCTGCTAGCTCTTCATTTTTTTTTTTGCAATACCTGGCAAAGTGCCCATGTTCATGGCAATGTCTGCACTTGAAAGGTAGCTGTTCATAGTCAAGCTCCTGAATATGGGACCAGTCTGCTACCGTGAGGTTGATGGCTTCAGGCAGCCCGACTTCAAGATCAACTTCGACACAAATGCGAGCGCAGGAATACTGATCCTTCCTTGGCGCCTAATCAATGTACTTCCCTAGGGCGTTGCCAATCGACTGCAGAGATCTCTGGTTCCAGCAGTGGAGGGGAAGGTGGGGGAGTCTCACCCATACTGGCACTGCCGTGGGCACATCTTGAGCGGGATCGAAGTCTGGCGACCACTTGTTCAGATAGAGACCTCGAGGGCCCATAAAGTATGGCCCGTTTTGGAAGATCAGACTTCTGTCTTCCACATTATCAAAGACGAAGACAAAGAAGCCTTTCCCCACGAAATGACTCTTGATGTTCTCCTTTACCAAGGGAATCCAGTTCCTATTTACCCAGTCTTCGACAGCCTTCGGGGAGGGCCAAAGCCCGGTGAACTGGCCAATGAGGCCCCTCTCTGCCAGATTTAGGGCAGATCTGCATGTTTCCTCCACAGGCAAAGAAACCGTGGGAATACTGGCCAGTTTCTTCACAAATTTCTGCTGGGATCCTGAAGGGGGCCGAGTGCCCAAACCAACAACGAGAGAGATGAAAGCGGCGAGCTCCGGGGAGGGAGGGGAGGCCGCAGAACCTCCACCGGGGTCCATGGAGGGGAGGCGGGCACCGACCGGGCGCTGCTAGGGCAGCAGCAGGTCGAGCATGAGCGCGCGCAGCGAGTGTTCAAACTGATACTTTAACACAAGAATTTTACGTGATAAAACAAATTAAATAAATCACAAAGAAAAACCCAAAATGAGCAAGAAACGAATTACAACACTGAATTTTTCTTAATCATGCTTTGTAATGGTAAAATGATCTGAGAAAAATCAGGAACAAATCTTTTGACAAAGTTGATCTGACCTAAAAAAGACTGCATGGATTTTTTGTTATGAGGAAATGGGATTTCGGAAATTTCTTTAATCCTGTCAGGATCAATATAAATACCATCTTTGGAAACAATAAAACCCAGGAGCTTTCCTTGATCAAGAGCGAAGAAGGATTTTTTAGGATTGAGTGAGATACCGTACCTTTTGCAGCGTTGAAAAATTTGATTTAAGTCACTCAAATGATTGGATCTCTTTCTAGAAAATACAGTAATATCGTCTAGGTAGACAACTACCGTTTTATTAATCAATCCTTTGAAAGCGATATCCATCGCTCTTTGGAATGTGGCTCCTGCATTAATAAGTCCGAAAGGCATTTTCTGATAAGCATAAGTTCCCCATTTTGTTCTAAATGTAGTTTTAAGTCTGTCATCAGGATGAACCAAAACTTGGTTATATCCTGAAAACCGTCTAAAAAGGACATTAATTCAGAGCCTGCTACTGATTGGAGTATCTGCTCCATAGTAGGTAATGGGAAGTTATCTTTGAGGCTTGCTTTATTCAGATTTCTGAAATCTATACAAATCCTAATGTCGCCATTTTTCTTTCTTACAGGCACCATATTAGAGACCCAATTTGAGTGCCGAACGGGAAAAATAATCTTAGCTTTCAAGAGTTTATTGAGTTCCGATTTTATTTGACTCTCTAAGTTCGGATGTATTTTCCTTAATTTCTGCTGAACTGGTTTCTGATCGGGAAGCATTGGAATGGTATGCTGGATAATAGTTGTATCATATGTCTTTAAATCGTCATATTTCCAAGCAAAAACATGTTTATGTTTCTTTAAGAGTTTAATGAATGCTTCCTTTTCTTCTACAGAAAGTCCTAATCCTAGATTAATGTTTTGAGGATTTTGTTCAGTGCCAAGGTTTATCAACTCAAACCTTAAAGTAGAGCTTTGGAGCTTTGGATTGGTCACAGGTTTAAATCTGTCTTTAATATCATAAAGATCCTCAAGCTTCACCACAGGCTTTGGAATTGAATTTTCCTCGGATTTACCTCTCATTTGAAAGTCATGTTTGCTTTCCTCAATGATCTGGTCATCATAGGACTTTTCTGAAGTCAAAAATTGTAAAATGTCTTCATCGTGATTAAATACTCTCCAATTAGTGACATTGTCAGGAATTGTCGGTCTAAAAAGTAATTCTATTGAAAATCTATCTGGGCTATAATCTTCGGAGGGTATGAGTCTGGAAGCAACATTGGCTAGCAAGTCTGCTGCTGAATTTTGAGACCTAGGGATAGAAGAAATATTGAATGCAGAAAAGTGCGTGGTGAGTTCTTGTACCAGCGACTGATAATGTTTGAGGTGATTTGAAAGACAATGAATTGTATTTCTCACCTGTTTGACAATAATTTTAGAATCGCCGAATACCTTCAAATATTGCACTTTAAGGCCAATTGCTTTATACAGACGTTGGACTAAGGCTTCATACTTGGCTGTGTTGTTTGTGCATTCAAATTCTAACCTACAGGACAACATTGTTTTTTCTCCTTGCGGGCTAACCAAGATACACCCTGCTCCTGAACCTTCGTTAGATTTGGAGCCATCAAAATATAAAGACCAAAATAAAGAAGTATTAACAATCTTATTTACAGTTTCTCTAGTATCATTAAAACATCTTGACCTATCTGTTTGTGAATAGTTTTCAATCTGTGATGTTAAATTGTTTACTGAGAAAGGAGATGGTTGGGCAGTGAGATTTCCAAAAAATGACTCTGATGAATAATTTCCCAAGATGTTGTTATTAAATGCAATTGGTTGATTTTCCTGTTCAAAATCTGTTACAATGTGGGTCATGTGTTTCTCTCGATTGATTTTTATTTGATTTGGCTTTCCCCTATAGGGTAACCACATGTGAGACCAATCGGTAGAAATATACCCATGGAGCTTTTCAGACCAATCCCTACTCAATATCAACCCATAAAATTCAGGTATATCAGCTATTAGGATATCAATTCGTTGAACTACCTGTGGATCAGCTGATAACCTGATAGTTACAGAGTTAATCTCTCCTAAAACCTGGACCTTGGTTCTGTCTAACTGTACAATGTGTATGGAAGACTTTTGGGGTTCTATGTTCAGCTTGGAACAAACTGAAGCTGGCATTATATTGGATGATGCCCCTGAGTCAATCAAACAATTGTGTAGGTTTCTGTTGTAGATCTCAAAAGTCAAAAGGAAGGGTGGAGTATGAGAATTCGATCTATCTCCAATCAGGACTGAATCAGTAGCTTCTATCATACCAGAAGGTGGTTGACCCGAATCATTTGCAGCTTTAGCACTGGGAAGAGGTGAAGAGGGAACAACATTCAATTCTTTGAGAAGCAATTTTTGCTGATGTTTTAATTTGCTAAGTTCAAACATAGTAATGTTTGCCTTAGTTTTCTTCATATCATCAACAATATTGTAATCCATTAAATCGGATATTACTAATGTTTTAGATGTTGAAGGAGTACTTGAAGTTGAAGGTTGATTTTGGGGAACTACTGCAGGTGACTTCTTTGTAGGTACTTTTTCCTTTTTTGTAGCTGCACCTGCACTCCGTTTCTTTGAAGTTGCCTGAACAGGTTCAGAGGTACTTTTACTCCTAGTAGTGATAGGAAAAGCTTCTTCATCATTATCTATATCGGAGTTGGACAGTATGAAATCCCACATGCCATGGCATTCAACAACTTCCTCTTCATTATCAGTTGGTGAGATTGTTTCCTCTTCCTCTTCTTCTTGATCTGAATCTGCATTAGATATGACATTCGGTGGTTTTGATTCGGTTTTCTTGTAATTCTTAAAAGGCCTTTTGGTTGAAGTTTCAGTGACTTGTTTCTTTATTTCAACCATTTCATTTGACATGGTCTTGAGGACCTTTTGGAGGCCCTCCATGTCATATGGATCTTTCAAGGTTTTCTTCTTTGAATCATCTTTGAACGAAACTTTTTTGGTTTTTCTTTCCTCAAGAGCCGCTTTCTTTTCTAGAGCATTGATACGTTTCTCCACAGCAAGTGCTTCTTTCATGTTTTCAGCGAGTGTTGGTTTTCCGGCCCTGTCTACAAAAATAGCTATATTGGTAGGTAGGGCAGTAATATACCACTCACTTCTGATTTGTTCACTTGGTTTGGAGGTCGTTGGGATTTTATTCAAAAGTTTATTGAAATGAGCATTAAATTCTTTAATTGGTTCCCTATGCTCTATCCTAAGATTGGAGAGATCATTTATTAGTGTAGCTAAAGATCTGTCATCTCCATACTTAGTGAGAAACTGTTCTTGGCAAATGTTCCAACTGGTAATAGAACCAGAAGGCAGGGAAAAATACCAGGATCTTGCTGATCCTTGCAACGTATAAGGGAAAAGCCTAACAACGACATCTTGCTCTGTTACTCCCTTCAAATTAATCGCTAACATGAAGTTATTGATATGTTCCTCAGCTTGGGTTCCATCTTCTGGATTAAACTTGGGTAGCCATTTTTCAGGAGCATCTGGTAATGCATGTAATGGTGCGGGCATGTTGACTGCACCAGGTCTGGTCCATGGATCTGCCATTGTAATATCAGTGGTGTATGATAATGTTGTTGAGATTCCAGATGTCTGGGAAGGAATTGATGTTGAGGAGTGAGCAGGTTGAGATGTTGAAGTTCCAAATTCCTGGTGAACAACAATATGTAATGAGGGAGTGGATGGTTGACTTCGCACTGGGGAGGATGAGATGGAGGATGTGGATGAAAGTGCTTCATTGTCAGAATCTTCAGTGTTTTTCTTTGCCCTTTTCCTTTTAGGTAAAGGGAACTCACTAGGTTCAATACCGAGCTTTCCACTCTGAAGTCTAGTGAGAGGGTGAGGTAGATTGAATTGCGAAGTCTCACTGCTTTGAGATAGCTCAGATTTCTGTGGTGAAATCGAGAAACTCTGAAGTTTTTGGATGAGAGACTGAACTTCAGGAGATTCAAGACTTAATTGTTCTGGAGTATGGTGGGTTTGAGCAGTGATAGTGGATACCTATTCTTCTTGCTTGGATGCTGGAGAACCAGCATGTAATTGGGAAGTACGAGGTGATGTGGAGGGAGAATTACTCTTAGAATGGTTTGCAGATTTGGGTTTGCTTGCCATTCACAGTTGATGGTCCTCCTTCTAGCGCCAAAAATGTTGAGGCCTCGAAAATCGTTGCAACAACATTGGGGGATGACCACCCGGTCCGGACCTTAAACAACTCCTTTTCCGTTTGGGATGGTGGCTCCGACTGGATATAATGGGACCAGTTTCCCGATAAAGAATAGAAATGGGTGAATGAGTGATTGGTTTAATAATAAGTGATAGTGAATGGAGTACTTAATCTATAAACAACAAATATAAATGACTATTTTATCCCGGGAAGCTTCTATTCTTAAGTGCAACGTTTGATGATCTGTGTTTGTCAATAGGCATATAGATGACACTATTCAATAAACAAAGATATTCATTTAAATTACTTCATTCAATTAGTTGAATGAAGTAATTGATAAAACATTGTTACACTTATCTTTATATTACTGATACGTAAATGATTGAAAGAATAGCAAACTGTAAACATCCAATAGTGGAAAGTATAAAGATTACTGTTAAAACACATTTAAATATTCAATAATAGCAAAAGTAATCAAACAACAATTTTCATAAAAGAATGAATTCAGACATAGATAATAGTACCATATGAGCTGCAAATCATTCTCAACTTCAATCGCAATTTGAATTCCCTCTTCCGACTCAGAAATACTTTTAGATAAAGGCAGTAGTGCACATCCACATAAAAGCTTCGTTATCAAAATTTGGAAAAATTGGTCCAGTTTTCATAAAAAAATATGCCTGAAGTACAGTAGTGCAACTTCAGGTTTCAGTCATATACAAAAACTTACGACCCTTTCTAAATACATGAAAGGGTCTATAAATACTAAATTAAACTAACAAACTACAAAATTAAAATGCTACTAAATTGGTATAACTTGATCTGGAATATCTCCTTCTATGGCCATCTCGTAATCGGCAGCATGATTCATCACTTAGGCTGTTCGTCTTTAGTCCTGAGCTGGCATATTGCAAGCATCGGCTCCACTTCTGGTGGTCGGTTAAGGCGAGAATTGAGTTGGGCATCATAGGTGGCATCCTGTATTTCGGGAATGATGCATCCGATTGCATCTGAGAGGCATTTGAGGGCGGCTCTCTGGCTGTAAGGTTTGACTAAGAACATCCAATAGGTGTCCCATGTCAAACTGTTAATTCCTGCGATTAATCTGCCAGTTTTCTCCAGCTCTGGGTAACATGACTGTTCCAATGTTTTAGCCGATGTCAATTTACCTGGGGTACATTGAGAAATCATGTTAGATAAGTAGAGAGTGTCATTAATCAATTCAACCAAATTACTTGTGGTTAATTTGCATCTGGAAACTGCCCTCTCTGCTTTCATTAACTGGGATTGCCATTCCATAAATAATATCTCTTTATGCGATTCTAGGATCTTTGGCAATTTAGCTGACTGTCCTTCCTCGGTACCTTGCCACTCAAGATAATTGGTCAATGTCTCATCGGCCTGCTCGAAGTCTGTTCTAGCATCAGCCGATTTATCACTTAGAGATGTTGTTGAGTCACATAAAGGTTCTGCCTGGGCGATTTGTTGACATAACAACTTTATCTATGTTAATAATGCTTTGTTTATTTGCACTGCCTCTGCCCTGAATTCAGCTACCTGTGGAAGATTCTTTGTTTTCTCAAGCTGGGCTGATAGTTGAGCAATCTGCTCATCTTTTATCTTCAGCATTTGTTCATTGGCTGTCTTGAGTTGTGCCAATGCCTTTGACAACTCTTTCTGCTTCTGGACTGCACTCTGATCAATCCTCTGCTTCTCCTCCTGCAATTGTTGAGTTAATTGATTATTGGTTTGTTTTTGTGTTGACAATTGCAGTTCTGCCTGCTCTGCCTTCTGCCGTGCTTCTGATAGTTGCGCTTGTAATGAGAAAATATCCTGGTCTTTTGTTTTTAATAAAAGACTCACCTCTGATGCCTTATCTATTGTTGCTGCCGAATAGGCTCCAGCAAATTGTGATAGTTTTGTTAGGTCTTCAGAGGGGTCAAATTCCTCCTTCCAAACTACATTGCCCGTCACTGTTTGTTCTGGGAATAGGGAAGGCTGATCAGTTCTTCTCCTCTTCCTTTGTCGTTTTACCACAGCTTTGTGTTTCGGGCTATAGAAGACATCCAAGGGAGGAATTTCTTCTATCTGCAAAATAATTTGATCGGAGGGATACTTTGGGATTATCTCTACTCCTTTAGAACCGGGTAGGCCGCTGGTTTCACCTAGAACTTGTTTTGAAATGGTCTCCTGTGTGTCTGCTACTCTTGATGTTTCGGCTTCCTTTGAACCCTCAGGATTGTTGATAATTGAATCGAATTGCTGCCATTCCTGGAGCAATTTGGGATCAATTTGAGTATCTTGATTTACCTTTATGGTGCTCTGTTCCTGCTCTTTCGTCTGGATTTCCTCTTGCACTTTCTCCTGTTCTTTTGTTATAACCGGAGGTTCCTTAGTATGTCGCTGTTCAGGCTCGCTTGATCCTGCTGCTGGGCTTGTTGCTAACAGATCTAGGGGCAGAGTTTGCAACCTCTGCTCTCTAAGTCTGTTGAATTCAACTAACCCTTCATCTTGATATTTCATTCTGGCCAACGATCTAACTTGGGACATCGACTCGGCTGTGGAGAACAGGTCATCAAACATATCTTCTTTATGATCAAACTTTGCCAATTTGGCCTGTTCAAGGGCATTATAGGCAACTTTGTCGGGATCAAATTGCCTATTAGGGAGAGTTGCTAGAGTTAATGATTTCATCTTTATAGCTTCTTTCTCTGCATGTTTGAGATCATTCAAGGTGTAGACACCACATCTAAGAGGAAAAGAGGGCCAGACCTGCTTCTTATTTTTCTTTAGAGTTTGTGTAACGCCCTCGGAAATAATCTGATAGGCTATCTCCTTTGCCAGCAGTTTATCAGGTATGTACAAAGGAAGAACATGAGGTTTGGCTTGGCTGCCGAAAATTCTTATATAATTAAATTTTTCCTCTGCAAACCATCTCCCTATGCCAGTTAAATCAATCCCTGCTTGGTAGGAAATCTTGGGAGCAGGTTTATCAAAAATAGAGTAATGAATGGGTAACATGAAGCCATTGCAGATTTGGTATAAATGGTGCCTATGGGAGGTTTTCCACAATTTCTGATGGTATATGTGAATGGGCATGGGGTCTTGTGGAGTCCACCTCCAGCCGAGCACGGGAAATTCAGAATTAAAACACAGGGTGTCTAGGATATAAGCGCTGTAGTAGAATGGGGGAATAAGCCTTTCAGTAACGCGGGTCTTGTTTCTGAAATCAAGAACTGCGGTGGCTAGCTTATCGGACAGTATAGTTCCCCAATCCATAATTTCACTATTACACGCTTCTTCCATCAAAGGAACTATTTCTATAGTGAAATTAGAGGAGTTGTGCAACCCCCATAATCTACACATCATGATCCCAGCATAACAATAAGGAGAACAGAGAGAATCAACATAATACATACTGGAAGATTTATGCTTGTGTGTTGCCGGATTCTGCCTCCAATCCCGAATGGGTTCGGATTCAGTTTCGTTCTCATTTCGGAATTTCTCCAGGAATGCCTTGTTGTTCTTCTTCTCTGGCTCAGGCAAATGATACATTTGCCTCAAATCATTAGCTTGAAATGAACCGAAGATTCTCCCATCTCTGGTACAGAAAGTTCTGTCTGTGATTGGGAGTTCCTTAATTGTCCACCTTACTACATCCGTATATGGGAGAATTTGTTCCCGAGCTGCTATCCGATGAAGGAAAGAGTCGGCTAAGTCCTTTAAAGTACCTTCAGATTTTCGAGTCGCATCTACCGTGGCTTGTACTGTTGTCACCTCAGGTTCTTCAGCTTCTATCAAATTATAGGTACTATGCCAAGAAGTTTTGCCAAGACCTGAACATGTAGTATCAGATATCAATCCTTTCTTTTTATTTCCTGGATCAGTGATGGCTTGTTTTATGGCTGGCAAAGCAGAAGCGTTTGCAGTTTTCTTGGACTTCTTCCCCATTCTGCTTGCATCTATTAGCTTGGAAGAATTCTGCACAGGAGTGAAAATAAGCGTAACAAAGAGAATTGGCAGTGAAAACCAAATACGAGCGAAATATATTGATTAATGCATGATGAAGAATTAACTTAAGGTGGCCGTGGATCCAATCCGTGAAAAGATTTTAGACTTACTATTTCATTAAATGGCCGTAAAAACCTGTCAATTTTTTAAATGTCCATCATATCGTTTATTGGTGGAATGATCTGTTTAAGCGTGCCTTGTCCGTTTTGGCGGTTGAGCGCAGGTGAATCTCTATTAGAAAGATAAGGCCTTTAATACGAATTAATTGTAATATCCCCGTTTTAACAACTTTTTGAAGTTCGTGTTTTTGGCTTTATCGCATCGCATCAGGGCGAAAGGCGCTTTTGTTATATTGGCATCTCTTGGAATCCTCGATCGCCGATAGCGATATCGCATCGCATCGGGAGCATTAACTGGGGCTCTTTTAAAAGCATGCATGGTATATCGCCGATCGCCTATTGCGTGTTATCGCGTCGGAGCAAACCAATGATTATTAAGTTATGCCTCCTTTGTCATTGCGATATGCGATCTTGCGATCGCTTTATCGCAATGATAAAAGATTTAATTATTTATATCAAAAAGCCATTATTGGTTTTTCAAAAAGGTTTTTTGTAATGTTTTTTATTTCATTTTCGGACCTTTTTGAATAATACAAAATTGATACCAATTAAAACTCAATAGGTTTCCACCTCTTATGGGAACTTCCTGAAGGATAGGAATCCATCCCACCTTTGTAGGGATCCTAACCTCCTCCTTTTCCTCTATAAAAATAAGGTATCTCTCTTTGCATAAGCTAGCTTAACATGGAGAATTGAACATACTATAGCTGAACTATTGAAGAGATAGAATAAGAAGGAACTAGGTTGAGAGAGCTTGAGTCCATGCCTTCTGAGACAGCTTGAGTCCATGCCTTCATCCCGTCTGAATTCCCTGAAGAGAATCTGAGACACGCTTCGGTTGAACCCCGTTGGAGGAGACTGCTACATCAAAGCATTGGTTGTAACTCTTCCTTCTATCAATACATATACGTGACTATTGTTGGTTCCAATTTTGTATTATGTTAGATGTCTAATGCAATATTCTTAGCCCTCTTTGACTAGTTAGTAGTTATGAATGAAATTATTATGTCGTATGCTATTCTTATTTGTTGTTCTATGTGCAGGTATCTGAGCATGACTGTGGAAGGATTGTGACTTGCCAAGGCAGGAGCGAGAGGCTACAACCACTACAACCATGTTGACAACGTTGGATTACATGTAGGTCAATCTACCATGTAATATTTTCATTCAGTAATTAGGAACCAACACTCTAGCATGTCTCTTTATTTCTAGACCAACTCTAGGGCTAGTGGGATTGTCTCTATCTGTGGAGAGGATTTACCTGCTTAACAAAATTCAACACCCTCCAGATGTTGATCGAATGAAGCAATTGGAAGCTAGATGGGTGGAGGGGATTAGTACACTTGAGGATATCAATTATGATTATAGTGATCCGCTGAATAGGAGAGGTGATGCCTATATTATGAAAATAAATATTATAGGACACTTAAATGGTTCACACATTCTGCATGGTTCTAAATTAATTTCAAGGGACATGTTCCAAGATGAATTGAAGCACCAAAAAAAAGAAAATAGAAGAGCATTTTGACAACATCACTTATTTTACTGCATAACATATTGATGCATGGCTAATTACTTATCCTAAAACATATAACCATAACTATGAGTCAAATTTCAAGGTGAAAAGACAGGCTAGGAAAATTGAAAAACAGATATTCACTAAAAACATGAAAATGCAAATTATAGTATCCCTTAACATTGATTACATTGAAAATATGATGAAATTATTTTTTCAATGAGTCCTTGAATCATAACACATTTAATAGAAGAACAATCATGACAAACCATTTTTCATAGTGTGAGTATTTTCACATTATTCAACTTTCAAATTTTTGTTAGCTAGTGTAAGAAAATTTAACTATGTTGATTATGTTATATTGATATTTTATAATTATTATATAGAAGTTTCTTTTCTCTCATTTTATATTCCTTTCAAGGAAGAGAAATCCCAATTTCTGCTAGAAAAAATGAATTTACTTTATTTTTTTCCTTTCATAATTCTAAGTGTGTTCAATAATTTTTTCTTTTATAACTATGTTTTCAATATGATCTCATACATATGTGAATTATGGCTACGATCATTGAAATTTTATTCTGAACACAATTCTTATTGAATTTGACTCTATATCGATGTTATGATAATGGTTTCTATGAATTTCAAAAGGTATGATGTCAACTTTTCTATTGTTTTTTAGTGTTGTGTTGTTGTTTTAAATGAGATTGTACATTTGCCAATAGTTTTGGATCTTAGACATATATCTCTTAATAATAGAATTGGAATAATGTTTCCAGAACTGTGTAGATTTCATATCGCAGAATATGAAAAACTCGAAAATTTTTTGTACCTATGCATATCAATTATTTAATTATATTTCTGACATACCCTTTTTGTGTATAGTGAAATAACTCTCACTATTATAGTTCTGATCATCTTAAGATTCATTTACTAAGTCTATGCCATTTAAAAAATTTAATTAGTTGGAAAAATAGAGGCTTTACTGTTTAGTTCCTTGTATAAAGTTGTCATTATGAGGAAGTCACAATGAAAATTTTTATTGTGCAGAGCAAGCTTCTTCCACATAGTCAACGATTTGCACAAGGAATTCCCTACTTAAAAATTTATCAACCTAAAAATCATATATATAAATTAAATTAAATTAGTTATGATTCTATTGAGCAAGTTTGTTTTTAATGCCTATGTATTTAATCTAAACAAACTTTGAACTATTCATTATTTATAAATTGAACTAAAATAACTATTTTCCATTTAAAACTATTAGACTCTATTGATTTTATGATAACATGTTTTATTTATGCTTGAACACATGCTTTAAGACTTTCTTTTATATCTGATATTGTGTTATTGATAAAAATGAAAATTAACATTTGATAATAGTTTTGGATGTGAGGTATTGTAATATCCCTATTTTTCTGCTTTTATTTTAGGCAGTTAATAATCCTAAAGTTTAAATGGACCTAAAAGAAAGCTATATGTGGACATAAATTAAGGTTGAATTAAATAAATGTGAAATTTAATTATTGTGCAAAGACAAGAGTAAATGGAGACCAAGATTTCAAATCCATGAGGATGGATAAGAATCCAGGATTCTTTATCGATGAGGGTGGTTAAGAATCCAAAGACATTCCCAGATTCTCAAAAAATCCTTGGAGAAAATAAAATAAACTAAAAATATTATATTGGTGATAAAAATCTAAAAGATACCTCAGTAAAGTGGAAAGTTACTAAGAAGATGTGAAATAAAACTAGAAAGAGAAAAAATCTAGTTTTAAAGTACTATTGTGGAAAAAGAAAAAGTAAAGCCTAGGAAAAAAGGAAAGCGGCATCCTAATTTAACTGGACGTAGTTATGGAAACATTTTGAGGGAAAGCAAGCTTAAATAAGTTGTTCCTCAGTAGAGAAGAGGTTGTCTATGCTATGTAAGATAACTCATGGGTATACAAGAGGTTGTCTACACATTGGAATAAATTGGTCTCTGTTCGGGGGGAGTTGTGGAATAAACTCAAGGTTGGGTGTAAAATAGTCTGCACCAGTATTGGTATGAAAAATTTATTAAACTTTATCTTATGAATTCTATTCTCTTTGATGATATTCTTATGCAGTGAGATAATGGTTATATTTTAGGCATTCAGTCAAAATATGTATATAAGTAATTATAAATTCTTTTAATATTATGTTGTACCTTGAAAAAGAAATAGTCATATGTATTCAACAGAATCTTAAACTATAGTAAATATAGTTACTTCCGTCTAGTTACATAGACTGAAAAAAAATATAGCTTGAACAACTTACTGAATCTCTAAACCCACCGATAAGGGTCTAGATCCGTTGTTAAGTCTTAAATAAACTTTTATTGAAATTACAGAGGAAATAATATAGATAAATTAAAACTAAAAGTGTACAGGAAGAAAAGCAGAGGATGTTTTAAAAGTACATGGTTATTTTTGTAAATGGACAATAGTAGTATATATGTTTATTGTGGAGATATCTAAACAAAATATAGATTGGTTCCATATACATATGCTGGAATGATGTATAGTTAGTTTAGACGAAAAGCTAAAATCATAATAGAGAAATTACAAATTTGTTAAGTAGATATACTACATTTTAAAAATAAGTAACTATGTTGTATGTACTCTCAGCATAAAGAGACATATATGCAATGAAAATAAAAACTACTTTAATTCCATATAATAAGTGGTTACACATAGTACAATTCTCTTATAGAGATGAATAGAAATATTTGGTACTCTTCATATAAAATGATTATTTACCATAGCCCTTTACAACTTGGCTAAAAATTATCTCTTAAATCAAAGGAAACTGCTATTGCATGCACATTTGATATGAGAAAATATACTTATAGACATATTTCCAAAATTTGTATATTGTAAGGACCAACCTGGTGAAACACAAAAGTATGGTGCTAGAACAGGGTCCCCTAAAGCTATGAATTTTGTACAATTTTGTATACTTTTGGTATTAATTAGTCTAGCGCAGGTGTCTTGGGGTGGGTCAAAGCCCTGAATGCATTGTAATGGGTTAAGGGTAGACCTACAGTCTACAAACCACGATTTGTGGACCACAGGAAAGTGTAGGCTAAGTCATTATAAATAGATGAACATTTTCGGTCTTAAGGTAGGCAAGAATCAAGTCTGATGCTAAATGCGAATTGTTAGATCTGTGTTGGGTTGTTTGGGTAGGGACTCCTGCTGGCTGTGTGCACGGAGATCCTCAATCCTACTATGTGCGAACCCTACTGGCTGTATGTGTAGGCTGTGTTGGATTGTACTGGACTTTTGGATGTTAATATATGCAGATATAGTTAAGATATCTCTATGTTATCTAATTTGATGTGTTACTGTTGATGCAAACCTTTGGAATCTGTTTTGTTATTTGTCTAAGCCGCGAATATTTCTGTGTTATGGTATGAAGTGTATCTGTAATCTGTTATTGATGCGTTATGATATTATGTGCTGATAATTGTTGATACGCATGTGGATGCGAAGGTATTGACTAGATCTATGCATGGTAATAGCTCTGTTATACTATTAAAAAAAATACGAATAGACCTGTCTTATGCGAACCTGATAGTTGCAAACACGGATCTGCTTGACTTACCTACTCCCTTTCAGGGTTAGGAAACTTGGTTCTAGCTACTGCTTCGGGTGAGACTTTGGCCTATGAAAGTGGGGCACTGCCAAAAGGGCTAGTAGTATAGGGGTTTCCTAGCAAACCTTTACATTTGAACCTGGGTCATGACCCCTTGAGCCAAAAAATGGTTCCATTTCCAGGACCGGGAGCATTTTGAGAGAGAGATTAGGTAATTCCAAGAGAAAATTGGAGACTTGAGAAGAAAGAAATTGAAGAGTGGTTTGAAAAACAGGTTTAGAAATTTGTGGTACAAGAGAATCACAGCACAAAGCTAATGGCAGAGAAGTTGAAGAATAAGTACATTTTCGTCGAAGTCTATGAAATATTCATTGTAACATTTGTGAACAAGCTCCAAGAGTGGCTAGCAAGGCTCGTAGATTTCTAGACGTGTTGGAAGGATGACCGGGTGACATAGTGGACTCCAGAGTTGATCCAGCAGTTAGAAAGAACTGATAATACCATCACTCATATGGTAGATCACTGGGTGGATAGTGTGTTGGGAGGATTTGTGATGGAATTTATAGTCGATCAGTTCGTGTCTTATTCAGAAGCAGAGTAGAGGTTCTTCAAAGGGCTCTGAGGTAAGTTTCTGAAAACACTGCCCTTATTAATCAAAATTTTTCTGTGTGAAAAAGATATTCTCTGTAGCCACACCGAGTGAATGACCTCGGATCTAGGTGAAAGCACAATGCAAAGTGGTAAATAATAAAGAACTAGCCAGGAAGGAGATAGATCTGTCTACAACCCAGTAAGAGATTTGGCTGCGCATAGCCCTCCAACTACGCCACCTTCAAGCAAGCATAGGGGTAAAAACTCACCCATACCTCCACCTCCATCAGAAGATGAAATGGCCTCACACATGAAGCTACCTAACTTCAGGGGCGTGGGGGATGAAGATATGGATTGATTCTGGTTTGTCGCAGAGTTGGTATGGATTGCACAGAATGTGGCCAACGATACTGTGAAAAGGGCGCAACTATCCCTTGCCTTTGAAGGAAGATCCCTAGAATAGTATATAGGATAGGTAGCTCAGCATGCGAATGTGACCATTTAAGAGGTTAAAATTCGCTAAAACAACAGTTTCGTAAGCCCAAGTCCTACTCTCAGATAGTGAATGACCTAAAATATTTCAAGCAAGGACTCTCTAATTCTACATGGGAAGTTGACCAGCGGCTAAAGAAGGTAATCAGGGAAGGGGAATTTCTGTATGACGACAGACAACACAAGGAATGGTTCATTAATATGTTACTGCCTCACCTGCGTGTACCTATGGGTCAACAAGCCATTGAATCTGAGGAAAAATATTTAGAGATTGCCATGAAGTTAGAAGTTGCTCCAAGAGATGATACCCAGTTGGGAGCACAGCAAATCCAATGGCAACTGGAGGAAATGCACATAGAGATCCAGAACCTACGAAAGGACCAAGGGAGAGAATCTAGCCCAAATGTATGGTGCATACGATGTAGGGCATCAGGCCATACCAAGGATCAGTGCCTGCTACTGACAGACTACCTACAGGATGGGGGACCCAGTCCGTTGCGCCCGGGGCCAAGTGGAACAATGTTGTGGTGTGATGATTTTCACGTAGCTGGCTTGCATGATACTAACCACTGCCACCATCTGGGTGCATATGTCCCAAAACTGAAGCAACAATGGTGTCGGTTTTACCGATTAGTAGGACATGATGAATAGAACTATCGAACTTATGATATGATGATAGAATGGGGAAACCTATATAGGGTACAATCAGAACCTTCTTCACCAATATCCCCCTTAGGCATAGGTGGCTCCCCAGCTAGGGGCAGGGGAGGGGGAAATGGTGGAAGCGCAAGTAGGGGAAGAGGGAAACTAATCTGCTATAACTCCGGAGAGGTAGGGAACTTCACGAGGGACTTACCGAACCCTGCAAGACAATATTGCAAATACTGTAGATAGTTGGACCACGTGATTGAAGACTGTCCAATTCTGATAGCAAAAATAAAACAAAAGTAGCAGACACCTATGCAAAATGTGCAAAGGGTTAAGGCAGAAGCTCGAGACGAAGGACCAAGCATTAAATTCATAACACGCAGCAGCATGGCCACTGGGGGAGCTGAGGAGAAAGCTACAACTGAGCTTCTTATTTGAAAATTAGCCATCAAACAAGAAGGGTTAGACCTATATAAGGAAAGGGAAACCTTTGTCGTAGCTCGCCAAAACTTTGCTAAGGTTGAGGCATCTACTTCTCAAGCCCCCACAAACCTCAAAGCAGATGACGAGGTTAAACCATTTTTGCAGGCATGTATGAAGGTGTTGTGCAACCAAAGTTCCATAGAAAATCTTCAAGCATTAATAGATAGTTGCACAGAAAGAACTAATCCACCCCTGGAAGTTAAGGATTTGCACAAACTGTACAAGCAAAAGAAACGAACCAGAAGGGAAATGTGGTTAACTGCGCAGATTTGTGATTATGAATTGGATCAGGTTATTTGGGACTTGGGATCAGATGCAAACGTATTGCCTAAGAAAACTTGGTAGCGAATGGGAGAACCTAAGCTATAATGGTCCACTATCTAGCTATGCATGGCCAACCAACAGAATATTATACCATTGGGAAGAGTGTCAAAAATCATGGTAGATATCACAAGATTTAAGGTCTGGGCCAAATTTGAAGTAATTCAGATTGTCAAAGATGCGTACCCCTATCCTGCACTTCTGGGGTTGGATTGGGCCATAGATATGGGAGGTATTATCAATTTGAAAAAAAGAAGCATGGTGTTTGAAAATGAAAGTACACGGGTGATAGTACCCTTAGACCCTGCGAAAGGAGAATGGTATACGAAGCCGGTGCGCGAAGAAGAGGATGTGGATCACATGTATAAGTTAACTGCATGGGACGAATATTGGATCAATCCTATGGCTGATGGTGTACTTTTCTAGGAAAAGGACAACGAATGTTTCTCTGACTCCGACGGGGAGATGGAAAACTGGCAGAACCGGTTACATGATGTATCTACGGTGTGATGTCTTAGAATCACAAATAACTTCCGATTCATCTCCTCAGAGGTAAGATAACTGCCCTAATTTGATGGTTCTGGTAGTATTAAGGAGTTTTTGCGAACATTTTAAGCTGAGGTTCCAAGAGAGCGAAGGGGGACGAGTCACTTGAAGCTGAGGTTCCTTACGCAGCACTTGGGGCACCAATATGGGAAACGTAGATGGAGGATATTGTCAATTGCCGCAATATAGCAATAGAAGAGTGCGATGAAGATTTGCGTAATATCATTTCTATCTCGAAGTTGGAGGGAGAGTGTGCAGTTGCTGGACCCCCACTACAAACTGTCGATGTTACTAAGCCTCAGAAGCTGGGAGAAGTCAACATCGGCACGGAAGAGCAGCCTAAGTTGGCTAAAATTGGGGACTATTGGGATGATGATACAGTAGGAAAAGTGGCAGAACTGATCATGAAATACCAGGACTTATTCCCCACAAAGTTATCAGAAATCAAGGGGATTACAGGAGACCTAGGGGTCATGCGTATCACTTTAAAACCAGATGTGTGCCCTATGAAGCAACGTCCTTATCGACTGAATCCTAAGTATAAGAAAAAGTTTAAGGAAGAAATCGATAAAATGCTCACCGTAGGTATCATTGAACTAGTGAAACAATCAGATTTGGTAAGTCCGATGGTGGTTCAGTAGAAAAGGACAAAGGGGGAGATATGAATCTGTGTTGACTTGCACAAATTGAATGATGCCTACGTGCATGATCCCCTTCCTACTCCATTTTCCAATGAAATCCTTGACATCGTAGGTGGGTAGGAAGCATACTCATTTACAGATGGGTTCTCGGGCCACCATCAGATCAGGATCGCACCTGAAGACCACAAAAAAACTACGTTCACCACTAAGTGGGGATCCTTTCAATATACTATCATGCCATTTGGGCTCAAGAATGCCGTCACCATCTTTTCGCGGGTGGTGGTCGCAGTGTTCAAAGTGTTAATCCACAAGTTTTTGGAGGTGTATTTTGATGATTGGCATATCTTCAGCTTGGTGAAGAAGCACGTCTCAAACCTGCGCATGATGTTGGATGCCTGTAAGAAGCACCATATTTCCTTGAATATCAGGAAGTACATATTTTGCGTACCCTTTGGAATCTTGCTTGGGAACATAGTTTATCGACAAGGATTGATGGTTGATCTTAAAAGTCATAGTTATCATAAACCTGGTAGTACCTACAACTGAGAAATAGCTGCATTCGATCCTCGGACATATTGGCTACTACAGGAAGTTTATTCAAGGGTACGCGCTGATCACAATGCCTATGGAAAAGATGCTTAAGAAGGATGTTTCATTTTTTTGGGATGATGAATGTCAGAAAAGCTTCGAGCTACTCAAGGAGAAGATGGTCTCTACGCCTATTCTCATCTTTCCTGATTGGGCAAAGGTATTCCATGTTCACATAGATGCATCAGGGATCACCTTGGGAGCGGTCCTTACACAACCTGGAGATGGAGACATTGGTCATCCTGTTGCATTCGCTAGTAGGAAACTCTCTGGTGCAGAGCGCAACTACTCCACTATGGAGAGGGAGGGATTGGCCATGGTCTATGCATCATAGAAGTATCGACACTATCTATTAGGAGGACACTTTAAAATGTTTACAGATCATTCGGCTTTGAAGTACGTGGTGAATAAACCTGTGTTGGGGGGGGGGGGGAATCTGCCGATGGCTACTGCTATTCTAGGAATATGACTTTGAGATCATTGTCAAGCCTAGGAAGTTGAATGCTGGGCTGGATCACTTGTCCCGAATTGAGAGTGGTGAGGAACCGACCAACCTGGAAGAAGGATTACCTGATGCGCAACTGTTTGCTATTAAGGTAGTTGATGCACACTTCGATGACATCATTCAGTTCCTAACTACGGGCATGGCACCTACAGAGTATTCGGTACAACAAAAGAAAGAGTTGGTAACCTACGCTGCAGATTTTACCATCATCACAGGTCATCTATACAAACTAGGAGCTGATGAAGTGCTGCGAAGGTACATTTTGGAGCATGAACGACACACTATCTTGGCAGAAGCCCATGATGGTGTAGCAGGAGGTCACTACGCAGGGAAAGAAACAGTGAAAAATATCTTAAGAGCTAGACTATGGTGGCCTACCCTACATAATGACTCTCACAACTATTGTAAAGCCTGCGATACATACCAACGAACAGGAAGGCCATCACGCAAAGATGATATTCCCCTTCAACTGCAAATGGCCCTGCAATAACTTGAAAAATGTGCCATCGATTTTGTGGGACCTATCAACCCACCCGGAAAGAAGATAGGTGCGCGCTACATTATAAATGCCACTGATTATGTAACCAGGTGGGCCGAAGCACAATCAGTGAAGGATTTCACTGCCGATACCACTGCGCACTTCATCTTTGAGAAGATTCTGACCAGATTTGGATGTCCGAAGATCTTAATGAGCGATAGTGGTACGCATTTTGCTAATGAAACAATACAGGCCTTGAAAAAATAATTTCAAATCCATCATGCGAAAAGCACTCCATATCATCCCCAGGAAAACATAGCAGTCAAAGCTTTTAATAAAGTATTGGAGCAAGCACTGACTAAGGTCTATAATTCCGATCGCAGTGACTAGGACATGTGCATCCCATCTCTTCTTTGGGCCTACCGAACCACCTATAAAAGCTGACAGGGAAAACACCGTTTAGGATGGTCTATGGCAAGGAGGCCATTATGCCCATGGAGTATAATGTTCCTATCCTGCGCATCACAACCTTTACGAATATGGCAGAGCCTGATATCATGGAGGAGCATTTGGCACAACTTGTGGCTTTGGAGGAAGATCTTTTCATTGTTAATTTCCATCAGTGGGTTCAGAAGACTCAGAATAAGGCATGGCATTATCGACATATTCAACAAAAGACATTTGCGGAGGGGAATTGGTCCTGCGCATGATAGCCAGTTTGTGAAACACCCAGGGAAGTTCTGTCAGCACTGGCTAGGTCCCTATGCAGTAAAGGAAGTCAAAAATGGCGGAGCTATTCGATTATCTACCCTACGTGGTGATATGTTACTCGATTATGCCAATGGCAGCCAACTCAAACCGTATCGGATTAAACGACTATATGGCTGGAGTAGCTGTATGGGGCAGAGTATGTCCACCAAGGAAGGTAAGGATGATGATATGCATAGGGTGCGACTGTAGATTTGGAAGTCTGGAGGGGTGCGCGGGGGGCACATGAGTATGTTCAGAGTGCAGAAGGCACACTGGAAGCACAGAGGTGTGCTAGGATTACAGGGGGTATGCTAGGAGCATATGGGGTATGATGGGAGCATAGGGGTGCACTAGACGCACAAGAGGTGTGAAAACTACCCGTTGGAACAGTAAAATCAAGTAAAAGGAAAAAGTTACCGTTGAAAGGAGCAGGCGACCGGCATTTAATGAGGCAATTTTGGAAGATTTTTTACCATTTACTTGATGGTAAGTTCTGGATAAGGTTTACTCAACCGTTGGTTGATCACAAAGTTTATAAAATTAAGGGGATAGTTCACATGAGGGTTCCGTATAGTTTGAACAGTGTGTGCTATTTATGAATCTATGCCTCTTGTGCTTTGTTGATGTCTGAGCATGCTTGCCCCTCGGATAGTAGCCACCCTGAGTTTGTTTTTCACGCCAAGATGATTGCGAATAACCCTGCCGAGTCATCCCGGCCTGTGACCTCGATAGAACAAGAATCTGAGGAAGTGGTGGAAGTCGAACCAGAAGCCGAGGAAGTTATATCTACTCTGAGTCAAGCAAAGAATAAGGGGAAAGAAAAAGCATAGGGGTCGGGGAAACTGTGAAATGGGTTGGGGTGAAGCCCCGTACTTCCCCACAAAATGTAAAGTCCCCGCGAACGGCACCCCAGGCACGTTCACCCAACCTAGTAAAGCGACCTCTGTTTGCTCAGGAAGAGGCTCAGGTAGCCGAACCAATCAATTGGATACCACCCTTTGTTCGACCCTGCAAGCCCTCCACACACACGCTGAAGAATCTCGATGGTCTGCGCACCTACCTGCAGATTTTGCTGACCCTGGGTGAGGTCCCCGTCATTAGCGAACCCTTTGGAAATCTCCATGAGGTGAAATTTGATGATCATGACTTGGCCAATTTGGAGGCCTTCCTTGAGTTGGAACTCGAATTATATATTGATAGAATACAGGAAGACGATAGGATAAAGATTGTCCCCATGCGTTGGGTACGTGGATTGGCCCGGTCTGAGCTCTTAAACCTACTAAAGATGCCGCATTTTGGCGACTACAATATCACAGACCGTCTGGTAGATCAGTTGCTTGCCCTAGTCCATGATGGCTTCTTATGGATCCATGATCGAATCCCCATCGATGCTGCACTCATTCATCGAATTACTGGTCTCCCAATGGAAGGGACAAACCCTCTCCTATGCGTTGGTAAGAAATACGAGGGGAAGATCATTGACCATGTGCGCGAAACCTACCATGTGGAATGGAACAACCGAGGCTTCATGATCAAATCCATCAGCGACCCTAGCACATAGTTGGGAGCCCTATTATTGGCATGCAAGATGATGTGAAAATGCTAGGTGGCCTCCGTCCCTGCATATGTAATTCAGTTGGCAGGCCAGTGCAAGAAAGGGGTCTGCTTCAATTGGTCCCAGTACTTGTGCAACGAGTTTCTGGCCAATGTACACGAATCCTAGTAGTTGGAATGAGCATTTTGTTATTCATGGTTGTTGCTTCTGATCGTGTTGGTCACCTCGGAAGCACCTGAGGAATTAGTCCTCCTTGAGCTCACCCCAGACATGTGCAAGGGGGCCCGATATATGAACTTGTGGGACTCTAAGGATGCACAGTGCATTGAGGGCAATCAAGTCTTCTGGGTATTGTTTCAAAGTGGGTTTGCAGCAGCTATCAACTCCCAGCCGCATCTGTTGCCATCCATCTATGATAAGTATAAAATAATTGCTGCCTTCCAGGTGACTATGCATAGTGTCCAAATCAGAGGCCGCAAGGATCCTACATGGGTTTCACTCCCCTATATGGCTGTCGATGAAGATATTGACCATTTAATTGCGCAATGAAATCCACATTGGAAGCTTGACTTTAAAACAGGTGCAAAAGGCGCTCAAGGCACAAGAACTACGAAGGTCACCCCGCCCATCACTACCAAATATACTAGAGGACCAAGTAAGGATGCTAGGAAAGGCGTGGACCCACCATCATAGATGGCTGTGCAGCAGAAAAAGAATCTTGAACAAGCATCACAGAAGGACTCACAGCTGGACGAAGGAACTGAAGAATTGGATGTCGAGGCTACTGACTCCCCCTGAGGAAGAAGAGGACTGGTGACCCTCTTAAAGGGCCGTGAAAGAAGCAGCACTCTCAAAGACCAGAACGCGAAGACATCGTTACACTCTCGGAAGGGGACCCTGAGAAAATTGCAGATGTGGTCACTTTGGATGCAAAGGATAAATGGCTAACTATAGAGGAGCAGAAGAAAGCCACAGTCGACACCCTCTAGGCTGAGCTCCGGGCCCTACAATTAAAAACTGACACCTTGTAGACAAGTATGATCCAGGTTATACCACCCCCAGCAATGAGCAGTGCAATGATTAATACGTTCGAAAGCTGCCTCTGCGCTCTCCCTCACGTAGCCCTCATACTAAATCCACACAAATTAGGAGTGCAAGTCCAGGCTTGCGTGGAGGTACAGTTGGATCTCGCCTTCCTGCCACATGAACCTTTACAGCTTCTTTATGTGTCCTTGTTTGAAGAAATCCAACATCGGGATCGTCAAGTTTATCAAAAGCTCAGTACGACTGAACATATCATTGAATAAAAGATCGCTAAAGCATCCTAGGCACAAGCTGCCTGTACCCTCATTGCCACGCAACAGACCAAGCTGTAGCAGTTAATTAGTAGGCTCTGTATAGACGTTACAGAAGAAATCCTGGCTATGGTCATCCCCAGGCCAATATTGAGGGGTTGGTCACAGCATTAAGGGCCCCAAGGATCGAGATCCAGGCGGTCAACATGCAGATGGAACAATAGATCACAGACTTGCAGGCCAAGTTGTAGTCAGAGACACCACTGAAGGTTTGGGCCCAGTGTGCTGCGCTGGTCATAATGGCCAAAAATGTGATTACAAGTCAGATTTCTCAGGGTGCCTAATTACTGGAAACAACTATGCAATTATGGACCAAGGTATAGCATGACCCTCTCCTACGTGAAATCCACTAGGACATGCACGAGAAGGAAGAAGCGTTCGAGCAACTGGAAGCCACCATGCTGACTCTGATTCCTACTCAAAAATTGGCACGACTGCGTACCATCCACTCCCTTCGAGATGATATTGAAGAACTCCGCCAAGAGAAGAAGACCCTCAGCAACTGCCTTAAGCCTTGGGCTAGTGAAGCCTTCAAGCCCTCTCAAGATGTTGATGTCATTGTTAAAAAACTGAACCAGACTCTGGAGAGCATCACCGCTGCGACAGAAGGACTAACTTCACAAAATTTGGTGGATATTGCTCAGAACACTACTACTCAGAGTGAAGGAGTGCTACCCCCACTGGTTGAGGCGATCAGGACGTTGCAGGCATAGGTGGAGACCCCGCGACCATAGTGACTCAGGACGAGTCAAAATATTGTGTTGGGGGAATGTTGGAACATGGTCCCCTAAAGTTGCGAATTTTGTATATTTTTGGTATTAATTAATTAGTGCAGGGGTCTTGGGGTGGGTCAAAGCCCCGAATGCATTGTAATGGGTCAAAGATAGATCTAGAGTCTGCAAACCATGGTTTGTGGACCACAGGAAAGCGTAGGCTAAGTTGTTATAAATAGATGAACATTTTGGGTTTTAAGGTAGGCAAGAATTAAGTCTGATGCCAAGTGTGAATTGTTAGATCTGTGTTGGGTCATTTGGGTAAGGACTCCTATTGGTTGTTTGCACAGAGATCCTCAGTCTTGTTGTATGCGGACCCTGATGGTTGTGTGCACAGGCTGTGTTGGATTGTATTGGATTTTTGGATGTTAATATATGCAGATATATTTAAGATTTCTCTGTGTTATCTAATATTATGTGTTACTATTGATGTGAACCTTTGGAATCTGTTGTGTTATCTGTCTATGTCGCGAATCTGTCTGTGTTATGGTATGAAGTGTATCCATAATTTGTTATTGATGCGTTATGATATTATGTGTTTATAACTGCTGACACACACATGGATGCGAAGGTATTGACTAGATTTGTGCATGGTAATAGCTCCATTATACTATTAAAAAACCTATGAATAGAGCTGTCTTGTGCGAACCTGATAGCTGCGAACATGGATCTGCTTGACTTACCTACTCCCTCTTAGGGTACGAAAACCAGGTTCCAGCACCCTCCCATACTGTTTCGGGTGATACTTTGGCTTGCACAAGCGGGGCACTGCCGAAAGGGACAGTAGTATAGGGGTTTGTTGGCAAACCTTAACCTTCGAACCTGGGTTAGGACCCGTCGAGCCAACATATGCGCATCATATTTTTTGATGGAATTTAAAGAGAGATTGTAGAGGAGTATGTAGAAGAGAAGATACATGTGCATCAATGCATATCAAATGATATTAAAATAATATCTATACTAATAAATCAAATATGAAACACAAAATTTCTCTAATACACAATAGTTAAAATATGTTTGTCTAAGCAAATCAGAAGGGTTGAGATAATTCCTTTATATGAAAATAAAAACAAATTATATTCTGAAACCCAAAAGAATGAAAGGAATTATAATAACTGCAATTTAATTAAAATTAAAGAGGGAGATTCAAATTAAATTGCAAACTGAATAATTGATTGCCTATGTGTCACAATGAGATATAACACACAGTGTAATCATTATTGTGGTGAGAAAACCTGGGAAAAGAGGTTTTATTGGATAAAAAAAGAGAACTTAAGTTGGTAGAATATATAAAAATAAGTTTAGAATGCTAGTTTATGTCAAGAAATTCCATTCTGAGTATATTCTGGAAAGTAAGGAAAGTGGAAAATAATTTTTTTATAAGGCATAAAAATGAGAGATATATATCTATAATTAAAAAATTGAAATGAAAATTGAATGAAATGGATCAAGCATTTTATCTTTGTTCGAGTAACTATCAATTTGGTAATAAATTATTGAAGTTATAATTTGGTTATAAATTTGTCGGAAGTATATCTATCAGGCCCAAAAATAAAAGCAAAGAAATACTGAACATATAACTCTGTGACTGATGTTCGATTCGTATTATTATGTTTTGGTGGGAAAAGTAAAGACTCTGGAAAAATAAGATTTCTAGAGTTAGAAATCATAACAAAATTTCACATTATTAAACAAAATTTGACTACATAAAAATTATAAGTTAAGAGTCTCATTTAAATTATAAATATTTCTCTGTATATTGACAGAGTATATGAAATAAAAAAAAATACGGAGGATGACATAATGATTAAATTACAACGAATGCTATTGTAACTAGCATCACATTCTAACCTCTGTAACAAAGTCGAAAAATGAATATCATCGATATGTTGAAACCAAATTATAAAATAGAGGCTATATGAGTAATGAAAAGAGTTCAAGTATAAAAAATTTATTACAATAACCCAAAATATGATTTTGGGAATTGAAATTGTAAGTACGGTTAAAATACATCAATACCAGATTTTAAATGGAATTTGTATAGTCTGTTTATGGAGAACATAATTCCAACAAAGTCTCAAAATATGAGTAATAGTATCCTTGTTATTACCTGTGAGTTAAACAAAAATTTACGTAGAGAAGTAAGGGAGAAAAAGAGGCCACAAAAATTTGTTCCAAAAGCGAATTTGTTACAGACTCTAAATACCCTTCGTGGCTTTCATAAATTAAGACCTCTGTGGATTATTGTGTGGACAAGTAATTAAACAAACCCTGTGATTTTGCATAAGCCGAGAGGGACGGTTGAGGTAGCATATGATTTCATGAAAAATAAATAAAATATTTATCCCATGTAAAACAGAGGAATGATTAATGAAAAAACAATTTTATGGGCATGAGCCAATTACTTACCATGCAGCGTGGATAGAAATAGAAGGTTGAAGAGGGACTTGAACCTTGGTCTTTTGAAAAGAGGATCCTATATTTTTCAAAATGAAATAGTTAGACCATGAGAACAATATAATAATCTCAGATTTGAAATGAAAACGAGATTACCTCATAATCCCTGTCATGGAATGAGTAATTACTCCAGCAATGCGTAGAAGGAATTGGGGAGTGTTCGAGCCATCACAGAGTTTTCTGGGTGCGCGTTCGAATAATATCAGAGCTTTATGGCTGTAAAAACTCCATTTAAACCCCAATAGACCAAAATGAAGGTGCAAACCCACATGCCAAATGATTTTCAAATTGAGAAGAATAGAGGGAAAACCTTAGGTTTTGAATTGTAATAACACCATCTCACAGAAGGATGGTAAGCCATGTGATCACAGATCCCACTGCGTGTAATACAACTAAAAACTGGAGTGGAAAACCATTGAAACCATGGTAATGGGATACGTAAAATCTCAATGTATAGCCACATCATAAAACCAAATTGGCTCACAAATTTTTTTAAATTTCAATGCAATTCAATCCATTACGTTGGGAAAAACATAAAGGTAATATTCGAGATTATCATGTATGAGTCATAAAATGTAACTTTAGTGGATATTTGAGTCATGAGGAAGGCCTACGTGTCCCTAGGCATGGATATGACAATTCATAGGTAGGCAAAAAAGGTTTCCATGATGTGCATAATAGGTATAGTGATCAAATGTGCTAGGTTAATCACATAGTTATGGAATCTCTTTTATATAATAGTAGAAAAAGAAACTAATGCAAAGGTAAGCATATGAAAATAATAAAGTGTAAAAGATTTAGATTATAAAGAGGGTGGCAAGTAAATACATATAGGTTTATGATATAAGATGGATATCACGACAACGATAAATTATTAAAATAGTTATAATGTTTTAACATTGATAACAAGTTAACATTATGACAATGCACTATAATGCATAGTTATAAAAAATTAGGAAGGAAAAATATGTTTCTACTCTTTACCATATTATATCTTATGG
Source organism: Pinus albicaulis (assembly GCA_034641835.2). Classification (NCBI taxonomy): domain Eukaryota; kingdom Viridiplantae; phylum Streptophyta; class Pinopsida; order Pinales; family Pinaceae; genus Pinus; species Pinus albicaulis. The sequence goes on from CM076570.1 coordinate 1,307,670,277, forward strand.
AAATTCGAATAGGGTATATTTTAATACCCAATACTATGTTATGGGAATTTAAGAATAGGTATATGAATCCTAGAGGGAAAAAGGAATGAAATATAATTGTAAATACAAAGGGTATTAGGGGTAAACATGTGTGGGTAATATTAATGTAGTATTACTCATGGAGAATGCTTAAATATCCTAAAGGATAACTTGTAAAAGAATTATGATATGAAAAGTGTAATATATATATATATATATATATATATATATATATATATATATATATATATATATATATATATATATATATATATATATATATATATATATATATAGTTACTTACTTAGTTAGTATAAACTATATATTTATGTTATGACAACGTGAGACAAGGCGGGACAAAATTATATTAATTGGTAAAGAAAATAAAATAAAGGTCATGAATACATGATAGAGTGGTAAAAAATTTCTGGGGTGAGCACTGATATAAGTATACATAAGAAATCCACAATAGCTACACACAAAAACAAATTCCTTTAAGGGAAATCTATGGAATGATACTGTTGTGATTATAATAAAGGACATCAATGTCGAGAAGGAAACATGTAATTATTACTATAATTAGAAAAAAGAATTTGTGGTAAATGGAGTTGTTACAAATGGTATCAAAGCCCATGTTGAAAATACTGGGCATATGTGTCTCAACACAGAAAAATATTCTGCTATGAAAATAAGAATTTTTTTTTAGAATTTTGAATACTAGTTAAATTCTGTGTATAGTGATTAAAGTACAGGAATAGTTACAACTGTAGTTATGAGTAGCACAAAAGAGCTGTAAGAGGATCTTGGGGAATGGTTCATCTAAGAGATAAACATGAACGATGGTCGCAAATGAGTAATGAGAAAATGGGTGGAGAGATACTACCAGATCTAAATGATAAAAATGTTCAGTGAATGGACATGTTAAGAATATGAAATATGAAATGGTATGGCTAAGGGCTAACCAAGATCAATTGGTGCAAGCATAATGAGTAATAAAAGGTTGATCCAAGAATTAACCTCACAATGAGGTCACATAATTTACAACCATACAATAACAAGCAAAGAGGTTGAAACCAACTCAGAAGGGTCTGACGGTGAGGAACCAGCTAGAAAAAATCCCAAAAATAAAAAGAAGGATGAGGAATCACGACTCCTAAACTTAGTAAAACAACTTCACATATACTAAAATAAAAATAATGTGAAACATAAATTAGCAATCTACTAACTACAGGGTAAAGCCACCTGTGGTGGGAGTAAACTAGAATGGTACTTGTGTGGGATGGAAAAACCACTATTTGGGAAGGCTCTGAATAAAATTTCAAGTTTATATACTTGAAATAAAGATGTAATGATGAAAAACAAATGGAAAAAAAAAATCAGGAGAATAAATAATAATAGCTAGGAAATGAGTAATTCCTTTCAAAATCTATGTAAGTGTTTCGAGACGTATCCTATATCAAAGTGGTAAAAACAAAAGAACCATTAAAGTGTTGAGGTGTTGGGGAGCCTCACCTATTATAGGATTGTCCACACAAGACAATTCAGAACATTCAAGCAATTCGAGAGACAACTACAGTAAATGACAGGGATCGAAATATGTCTAAGATCAGCACTGCCTTAGGAAGTCGATAGGCTTAGCACCAGTCAACAATAATAGAAGCTGAAGACATGAATTATGAACAAGTTGTTGCTGATTTAATATATCTAGGTGAAAAAGTTAGTTAAGTCACTTCAAAAATAGTAGAAAAGAGTAAACAAAAATGCAACAAACATGGTTAGTATAGTTAGATATAGGAAAAGGGAAACACAAAAATCTCTCAAACTACTGCAAAGTTAGACAAATAAAAAACATAACTCCAATTAAACCGTTCTATCAGTAGAATGATATGATCTCTTACTAGGAAAGAAGAGGTTGGAAAAACATAAAGAAATAAAAAATTTCTTAGACCAAAACAATACATTACATTATGGAAGTAAGAAAAAACGTAATAGACAAAGGAGAACCAAAAATAAATATATGTCAGATATATTCCTACATTAAAATTTAAAAGAAAAACAAGAAAAGGTTGTAAAATGAATGTCGTACAAGTGGAAGAACTAGGACAACAAGCAAAAAATCAAAATGTGGAAAACTTATCAGTGGATGAGAGAGTTCAGGATGGGGTTCCAGAAGAAATCCCTCAATTATCCCCTAAAAGAGACATTGAGTGTTCAATTAATCTAGTACCAGTTCCAGGGCATCCTATAGAATGAGTAGTCTTGAACTACTAAAATTGAAACCTAAGTTAAAAAAAATTATGGAAAAAGGGTACATCAGACCAATGGTGCCTCCTTGGCAAGCATCTGTGTTATAAAAAATAAAGATGACACGTTCAGAATGGGTAAATATTACATAAAACCGAATGAAATTACTATCAAGAACATATATTATTTTTCAAGGATAAGTGCATTATTTGGTCAAGTAAGAGGAGTGAAGTTTGAGTGAACAAGAAAAGTATAAAATTAGTAGTAAAACAACCAAAAAATGAAATTAACCACTGCCTCAAAGTGAAAATGGCTGATCCAAATAACAAAATTGTAGTATACACCGATGCATGTGTTGAAGAAGTAGGATGAGTGCTACTAAAATAAAATTGAAGAAAAATGAGCAGAATTATTCAATATATGATTTAGAACTTGTTGCTATTATACCCGCCTTAAATATGTGAGGACAGAATCTATTAGGAAATAAGTTCTTATTCATGACCAATTTTAGAAGCCTGAAATATTTTTTTTCTTCCAACTAGAACTAAATACCAGACAAACTGGATGATTAGTTTTGCTTAGTAAGTGAATATCAAAATCAAGCACATTAAAGGAAAGGAAAACAAAAATTTCTGATACTTTGAATAAGAACGCCTGTTAAAATTGAATATATGCAAGGAATGGAATAAGGTTTGATAGAGAAGAACAGATTAAGGAGTGTGGATGTAAGATCAACAATAGGTAAACATTGCAAGAGAAATTTCAATAAACTAGAACTACAGAATATACTTTGATAAATACCATAAGAGACCATATGCAGGTCATCCTAGTTATAAAAACCTAATTCCAGGACTAAATATGAACATGTTTTGGCCAAGTATGGAAAAAGGATGTAGCGGCTTATCTGACAGGAATGTTAGCAGGTAAAAGTGGAACATTAACATCCAATAAGATTATTGAATCCTCTCCCTATTCCAGAATGGAAGTGGGAAATTGTTTCAATAAATTTCATCGCCAGATAGCCTAACAATAAGTATCAACATGAATCCCTAATTGTAGTAGTGGACACTTTAACTAAAACAACTCACTTTATAACATGCAATCTAATTTTGGCATAGCTAAAAGTAGTTAATGTGTCTAAGAAAGAAATTGTGAAATTATATGGAGTTCCAAAATTGATTATATCTGGTAAATATGACAAGCTGATTTCAATTGGTTTTTTTTTTGAAAACTCTGTTTGCAGGAAAACAGTACCAAGTTGAACTTTAGTACCGCTTATCATCCTCATCAGCTGGACAAAATGAAAGAATCAATCAAATATTATAATACATGTTGTGCATGTATGTGATGAACAGGTGGACATAACCACAAAGTGGGAAGATGGATATGGCAGACTTGTTTCCAATCAGAATTATCAGGCCTCTAATTAAAATGTATCCTTTTGAAGTTTTATATGGTAGGAAACGCTACAATCTGGTTAGATAGAATCAATCAGAGAACAAGTTAATTATTGAATCAGATGCATTATTCAAAATGGAGCAAACTCAGAAGAAAATCCTGCAACATGGTAAATCATTCAAGATCATCAGAGAAGTTATGTAGATGGGAAAATAATTCACAGAGAATTAAAAATGGGAAACCATGTGTACTTGAGGATTAGGCCTTGAAAAATTACATTATATGCTGGTAGTGGTGCTAAGTTAGCACTATACTGATATGGAGCATTAGAAATCTCACTAGATACTGGATCTACCAAGACATATTAAGGTTCACAGTATTATCATAATTCCTTATTGTAGCTGTATATATGTGACCCTACTCATATAAACTGATTTGATCTATGAATAGGTGGAAATAAGAATCGAATTTATTCCATAGCCACTTCTTATACTGATGGAGGAAGAAATCAAGCTCCAGAGTAGAATAGTAAGTGGGGTGGAAGTGCGGTGGATGCACTTTACCTCTAAGGAAGCTACTGGGAGCAAGAGGATGAGATGAAGGAGAAACATCCATCCCTGGTTGAGAAATCAACAAAACATATGAAACACCGAGGATGGTGTTCTGTTTTAGAGGGGGAATATGTAATATCCCTCTTTTTCTACTTTTATTTTAGGAATTTAATAATCCTAAAGGTTAAATGGCCCTATAGGAAATATATTTGTGGACATAAATTAAGGTTGAATTAAATAAATGTGAAATTTACTTATTGTGCAAAGACTAAAGTAAATGGAGACCAGGATTTCAAATCCACGAGGATGGATAAGAATCCAGGATTCCTTATCCATGAGGATGGATAAGAATCCAAAGACTTTCCCAGATTCTCCAAAAATCCTTGGAGAAAATAAAATAAATTAAAAATATTTGATTGGAGATAAAAATCTAAAATATACCTCAGTAAAGTGGAAATTTACTGAGAAGAGGTGAAATAAAACTATAAAGAGGAAAACACTACTTTTAAAGTACTTTTGTGGAAAAAGAAAAAGTAAATACTAGGCAAAAAGGAAAACATGATGTTGATTTAATTGGACGCAGTTCTGGAAACATGCTGAGGGAAAGAAAGATTAAATAAGTTGTTCTTGGGTAGACAAGAGGTTGTCTATGCTATGGAAGATAATTGATCAGCATAGAAGAGGTTGCCTACACTTTGGAAGAAATTGGTTTCTGATCGGGGGAGCTGTGTAATAAGCTCAAGGTTGGGTGGAAAATAGTCTGCACTAGTATTGGTATGCACAATTTATTAAACTTTGTCTTATGAATTTTATTCTCTTTGATGATATTATGATGTAGTAAGATAATGGCTATATTTTAGGCATTCAATCGAAAGATTCATATCAGTAATTATAAATTCTTTTAATATTATGTTATACCTCGAAAAATAAATAATCATATGTATTCAACAGAAGCTTAAACTATAGTAAACATAGTTACTTTTGTATAGTTACATAGACTAAAAAAATATAGCTTGACCAACATACATAATCTCTAAACCCACTTAGAAGGGTCTAGACCTGTTGTTAAGTCTTCAGTAAAATTTTATTGAAATCAGAGAGGAAATAATCTAGATAAATTAAAATTAAAATTGTACAGGAAGAAAAGCAGAGGATGCTATTAATAGTACATGGTTATTTTTGTAAATGGACAATAGTAGTATATATGTTTATTGTGGATATATCTAAAAATATATATATATTGGTTCCATATACATATGCTGGAATGAAATTCAGGCAGTGGATAGAACTTTGGAACAGTTAGTTCGATATTATTTGCATAAATCCCATAGTATAATCAGTTTAGAGGAAAAACTTAAATAATAATAGAGAAATTACAAATATGTTAAGTAGATATACTGCAAATTTAAAATAAGTAATTATGTTGTATGTATTTGAGAGATATAGAGACATATATGCAATGAAAAGACAAACTACTTTAATTCCATATAACAAGTGGTTACAGATATTACAATTCTCTTATAGAGATGAATAGAAATATCTCGTACTCTTCAAATAAAATTATTATTTACTAGAGTCCTTTACAACTTGACTAAAAGTCATCTCTTAAATCAAAGAAAAGTGCTACATCATGCACATTTGATATGAGAAGATATATTGATAGACAGATTTCCGAAATCTGTATATGGTAAGGACCAACCTAGTGAAATAAAAAAGTATGGGCATCATATTTTGTGATGGAATTTAAAGAGAGATTCTAGAGGAATATGCAGAAGAGTAAATACATATGCATAAATGCATATAAAATGATATAAAAATAATAAATATCATAATAAATCAAATATGAAACATAGAATTTCTCTAATATATGGTAGTTAAAGTATACTTGTCCTATACATGACAATAAAAACTGATTATATTCGGAAACCCAAAGAGGGAGATTCTAATTAAAGGAATTATAATAACTGCAATTTAATTAAAATTAAAGAGGGAGATTCTAATTAAATTGAAAACTGCATAATTTCTTACCTGTGCATAAGATTGAGTATCATGGCGAGAAAATCTAGGAAAATAGGTTTTTCTTGATAAAAAAAAAGAATTTAAGTTGGGAGAATTTATAAGACTAAGTCGAGAATGCTAGGTTGTGTCAAGAAATTCCATTCTGAATATATTCTAGAAAGTTAGGAAAGTGGAAAATACGTTTTTTATAAGGAATAGAGACAAGATATATATATATATATATATATATATATATATATATATATATATATATATATATATATATATAATCACAAATTGAAATGAAAATCGAATGAAATGGAGTAACTATCAATTTGGTTATAAATTGTCAAAGTTATAATTTGGTTATAAATTTGTCGGAAGTATATCTATCAGGTTGAAAAATAAAAACAAAGAAATATAGAACTTATTACCTCTATGACTAATGGTCGATTCATATTATTGTGTTTTGGTGGGAAAAGTAAATTCTCTGGAAAAATAAAATTTCCAGAGTTAGTATAGAAGAAGAGAGTTTATTATGAACATTGATTGAGGAGAAATCATAAAATAATTTCACATTATTAAAGCGAATTTCACTACATAAAAATTATAAGTTAAGAGTCTAAGTTAAGTTTAAAAAATATCTCTGTATATTGAGAGAGTATATGAAACGAAAACAAATACAAATGCTGACATAATGATTAAATTACAATGAATGTTATTGTAACTAGCATTGCATTCTAACCTTTATAACAAAGTTGAAAAACGAATACCATCAATTCGTTGAAACTAAATTAGAAAATAGAGGCTATACGAGTAATGAAAAGATTTCGAGTGTAAAATTTTATTACAGTAACCCAAAATACGATTTTGGGAATCAAAATTGTAAGTACGGTTAAAATACATCAATACCAGATTTTAAATGGAAGTTTTATAGTATGTTTATGGAGAACATAATTCCAACAAAGTCTCAAAATATGAGCAATAGTATCCTTGAAATTACCTGAGGGTTAAACCAAAATTTACGCAGAGAAATAAGGGAGAAAAAAAAGACACGAAAATTCATTCCGGAAGCGAATTTCTTAGAGACTAAATACCCTTCGTGGCTTTCATAAATTAAGACCTATGTGGATTATTGCATGAACAAGTAATTAAAAAAACTCTATGATTTTGAGGGAAGCCTGAGGTAGCCTATAATTTCATGAAAAATACATAAAATTTTTATCCCATGTAAAACAAAGGAACAATTAATGAAAAAATGATTTTATGGGCATGAGCTAATTACTTAACATGTAGTGTGGTTACCAACAAAAAGCTAAAGAGGAACTTGAACCTCGGTCTTGTGAGAGGAGGAGTCCTATATTTTTCAAAACAAAATAGTTAGACCATGAGAAAGATGTAATAATCTCAGATTTGAAATGAAAACGATACTAAAAATTTAAACGACGATACCTCATAATCCTTATCATGGAATGAGTAATTACTCCAATAATGTGTAGAAGGAATGGGGGAGTGTTCGAGCCATCGTAGGGTTTTTTGGGTGAGAATTTGAATAATATCAAAGCTTTCTGGTTGCAAAGACTCCATTCAAACCCTAATAGATCGAGACGAATGCCCAGACCCACATGCCAAATGAATTTCAAATCAAGAAGAACAAAGGGAAAACCTTAGGGTTTCAATCATAATAACACCATCTGACAGAAGGATGGTAAGCCACGTGAACACAGATCCCACTGCGTGGAATATAGCTACAAAACGGAGTGAAAAAACCGAAACCATGGTAACGAGATAAGAAAATCTCAACGTACAGTCACATCATAAAACCAAATCGGCTCATAATATTTTATAAATGTCAATGCAATTCAATCCATTACTATGGGAAAAACGTAAAGGTAATCTTCGAGCTTATTAGGTATGAGTCATAAAATGTAACTTTATTGGAGATTTGAGTCACGAGGGAAGCCTACGTGTCCTTAGGGATGGATAGGACAATTCATACGTAGGAAAAAAAGGTTTCCGTGATGTGCATAATAGGTATAGTGATCAAATGTGCTAGGTTAATCACGTAGTTATGGAATCTATTTTATATAATAGTAGAAAAAGAAACTAATACAAAGGTAAGCATATGCGAATCATAAAGTGAAAAAGAGTTGGATTATAAATAGGGTGGCAAGTAAACACATATAGTTTGACGATGTAAGACAGAATATCATGACAACAATAAAGTATTAAAATAGTTATAACGTTTTAACATTGATAACAAGTTAACATTATGGCAATGCACTATAGTGTATAGTTATGAAAACTTAGGAAGACAACATACGTTTCTACACTTAACCATATATATATATCTAATGGAAATTCGAATAGGGTATATTTACCCAATACTTTGTTATTGGAATTTAATAATAGGTACATGAATCTTAGAGGGAAAAAGGAATGAAATATAAATTGTAAATACAAAGGGTATTAGGGGTAAACATGTGTGGGTAATATTAATGTAGTACTCATGAGGAATGTTTAAATATCATAAAGGATAACTTGTAAAATAATTATGATATGAAAAGTGTAATATATATATATATATATATATATGACAATGTGAAACAATGTGGGACAAAATTATATTAATTGGTATATAAAATAGAATAAAGGTCATGCATACTTGATAGAGTGGTAAAACTTCTGGCGCAGGAACCAATATAAGTATACATAAGAAATCCATAATAGCTACACACAGAAAAAAATTCCTTCAAGGGAAATGTGTGGAATGATATTGTTTTGATTATAATAAAGGACAACAGTGTCGAGAAGGAAGCATGTAATTATTACTATAATTAGAAGAAGAAAAAATTGGTATGTGGAGTTGTTACAAACATAGATCTCTTAAGAATAAAATTACTAGCTACACAGTCATCTGAGTTAAGATTTGATTATGAAATTAAATTTTTTTATCAATTAGTGATCTTTGTTCATTAATTTTTTGTTACTTAAAACTCTTAATCAATTGATAAGAAAAGACTTTATTGCTTAGTTCCTTGTACAAATTTGTCATTATATGGAGGTTATGATGAAAAGTTTCGTTGTGCAAAGCAATATTTTTTCACATAGTGAAAGCTCTACAAAAGGAATGCCCTACTTAAAAAACTATAAATCTAAAAATCATATATTCAAATTAAATTAAATCATCTTTATAAAAAAGTGAAATTTATTTAATTATGAATTATATTCACAACTGTATGAAAATCAACTATTGAAATATGTATTATTAATTATTAATTGGTACTTGTGTTTATGTTTCAACATTCTAGAGATTTGATATATTTTATGTAATATGCGCAAAAGTTCATATTGAAGAACTTTTTACAGAGTAACATGGGATCTTATCATCTTTAATATTTATATGTATTACTAATTCTCTGAATTTGAATGGTTAGTTTCATTGTTGCATGTATAATGAAACAAGGATTTCAAATTTTATTCTATTCATGGTTGTGTACAAAAATATAATGAATATCAACAGGTAGAAGAATATTATGAAGAAAAAAATAATCTATATGTAAATTGGGTGGTAGAAATGGAATTATCATTAACTAAAAATACTACACAGATGATAAACAAATTGATGCTCATTCAAAATACAAAGATATATTAGCAACTAAGCCACATCGAGTTGTGGATGTATGTGAGTGTGGAGGTTTTTGTTCCTTGTTCCACACACCATTAGTTCACATATATTTGACAAACCCAATTGTGTAATGGTCCAAATTTTATTTTCCTCCATAGTACAACCACAGTGGATTTCCAGGACAGGGGATGACCAAACCATTAGAGAAGGTTTCTGTTATCAGGAGTTCCGAGGGAGTTTTGAGGAGTTATTATGGGATTTGATGGCATTTTCTTGGCATATTTCATCATCAACACAATTTGTCTTTCAATCCATCACATTCTGACAAATTTCAAAATTAGCATTGTTATGGATCCTTAATTAATTAGTTATGCTTGAGGTGGTATTCTAAGAAGATTATTTGATGGAATGCCTCGGTGTAATAGCTTGTTGGAACTATAATGAGGATATATTCAGGATGGGATGTTGAGAAATGATTTAGAATGACCTGAGAGAGAACCATGGGCGATTTACTATTTTCTTTAATTATAATGACTTTAATTAGTCATTTAATTAAAGGAAAAATAATTAATTAGAGGAAGTGAAATAAAATAAAATTACAAATCACTAATATAAATTCCATGGAGAATCTTCTATAATAATAATAAAATAATAAAATAATATGCTTCTAGAGGGTTGGAGATCTATCCATATGGTCTATAAATGGAGAAGTGGAGGTCGTTTCGAGACATCTTGGATTGGATCATTGTGTCTTTATGAAAGTTTTGAGAACTTGTATTCTCGACTTCAGTAATAGCCCTAGGACGGAACCCTCAGGTGATTTAGTGAGAGTGGCCGAGCACCTATTACTTACCTTGGTAGATCCATTCAGGATTCACATGTTTCCCTGATTGATTTTATGTTTTCATTTTGGAGGTTAAAATAAACATTATATAATATCTTGTAGGGTTGTTTCCAGCTATTGTATTGGAATATATTTATATATAATAAATATGGATTTTGTTTTGGTTTCTGCATATCTCATTTTTTCTCATATTACGATATTTTAATGAGATTGTCGTAAAATTTCTAGGTTTATTGTTTCTATCAAATTTTTGGTGTCTGGGTTTTGTTCTTAGAGAAACTGTGCAAAGTTAAAAGCCTCGTAAAATTTAATGAAAATTCCCAAAAGGGATATTACAGTGGTACCAATTGCGACATTATTGTAGAACTATTTGTGCCATTAATTCAACTATCTCCAGTTTTGTACCAACAATTTTTATATTAATAAAATAAGGCTGAGATCTACTCCATGCTTATATTGTCTATTTTTCAGTTGAAAATTCTATTTCCGTTTTTCCGTAAATACTTTGGTTTATGTATGAAAATTGTTTATAATGTTAACATCTTACATTTCCGAAGGTATTTTACATGGCAATCTTCTCATGATTTTATAGTTGAATCAATTTCCAGCAAAAAGCTACAAAATATTCTAAAATGGATATTATAGCGGTATCATATAACGAAGGAATTTGGGGCTAAAGTATTGGGGAAATATTTAGAGGGGCCTTGGAGAGATTTTAATGGAGTTTAGGGAGCAATGAGTGACAACAACAAACACAGTGACAAAATTCGAAATTGGAAGAAGGCGAGGATGTGAAGGGTCAATTTTTGAAGGATGGAATTAGGGGAAACACTTTCTGGGTTTTTTCTGTTTTCTGGGCAAGGATCACATTCCCAAATTCCTATAATTTTCTAAGCAGTTTAGAAGGGGTATATTAGAGGTTAAATTCTTGAAATACTGAAGTCTGAGAGAAACAACGCATTTTTCTGAAGGATTTAGCTTGGAAAACTATTGGGATTTATTGTAATCATCACCTAGTTCTTGTATATTTCCTTATGCAATGCATTTTCTCCAACATATTGTACCACAAACTTATCATTTAATAAAACATTAGCAGGTTTATGGAGTTGCTACAATTTCTAGTTTATGTGTGTAGATTTATAAAAAAAATTATGTTGCTGTAATTGCATGTCTTTCTTATCATTGTTAATTTTCCATTAGGAGTATTACAATGGTATCATAGCCTTGGTCTTGGCTCAACTTGAAGGTTTTTTCAGTTTCTAATTGTAGTGATTATTATTGGTTGATTTCGGAGGTTAGGCGGGGAAACGTTTATTAGCTTGTTAAAGATATATTTGAACCTCCAAGGCTCAGTTTGTGAGCATACCGTGGAGTAGATCGTGGAACATAACAAAAAGAAGGAATTGCATGATCACTAAGAAGATTTCAACTCTGATCTGTGACCCTTTGGAGGGTGAAGAAAATAAACAATTAGGACCTTTCATAAATATGAAGTGTCGATCATATCTTTCATGAAGATTGATGAGAAAGTAACAATGAGGACACCTTTCTATTTCCACCTCATCATGAGCTCCATTTCATCATTTTCAAGTTTCAACGTGTACAAGTGTCATATATATGGAAAATGTGCCCATGTGTGTTACCACAACATCATGTGCAATGTAGTGATGTATTGTCAAGAAAAGGAAAAAAATGTAAGGTACGGAAGTCCAAGAGTCATATGTGGAAAATGAAAAGTCACGTAGTCATATATCGACACAATATTTGTATAGAAGTCCAAAATTCATTTACAAATACAAGAGTTGTTTATAAGTCAAAAGGACATATTAGATGTGTAAGAGTGAGGAGGATATGAAAGGTCATTCCTCTTGTTATAAAAGTAACCTCATCACTCAATTAAAAGGCTTTTGCAGGCTTAAGAGAGCTAGTCTTCGATTCTATAGCTAGGCATTACGAAAAAATTATTCTTTGGAGAAGCAAGAAGTGACTTAATGTTCCACTATTGGAACTAGTGCCTCATCATTGTAACTGTGTACTTTGAGCTTACACCTTATAACTGAAACTCAATGAGCCAACACATTTTAATGCATGTATCATGAATGTTTAGGACTATTCTTGGGATGTTTGAGGTGTATGGTGTGTTCATATTTACTAATGAAATTGAACTACTATGGTGGATTTGGTACTTATCTTGTTGAATATGTGTTGTACTTTTTTTAATTATTGTGGTGTTTGTGTGAACTATTTCTCTAGATAACAAGTGAATATTTATTTTCTCGTGTGAATCTCTTAGGTTATTATTATTACTTCATTTTGGAGGCTCACTCTTGTCTTGCCTCATGAAAGTATCCTTTTAAACATTGTAACCGGTGCATCACAATTTCAGCTTAGTTCCTAACTCAAGGGTTATGTGTATAACCTCTCATGTTATTCATTGAATCCAAGGAAACCTTACAGGTTTGGTGGTCAGGTGGATACTCTCGATGGGGATCCTACTCTAAATGGTGTGATTTCTAATTGAGACTTCATATCAGGAGACCCATTATATGTTAGTGGTATCCAACACCGTCAATAGGTCTATCACATATAAGGATTCATTTTGTGGTCAACATGGAAAAAGAAATCCTCTTGCATAGGGATTGGGGGAATGACTTGCTATATAAAAGAGAATATTTGTCCTCAGACTTGACTTCTTAAGATAGACCCAATCAATTATTTATTTTTGATTGAAATATCTAATGTTAACGCTAAGAAGATATATATCATAATTTTTTATTTCAATATTTTCAATTCTACATTTTGTTGGAACAATATAGATAAAAATAACCCTTAGAATACCCTAGAAAAGGTATTAATAGTATTATGAATCAATGTAATATCCTATTTTAATGATTAATAATATAGCCACACCTAGCAAAGATATTCTCCTAAGAAATGATTCCAACCCTCATTCTCTCTGGCTAAATGAAAAACTTATTTAGCTAGTAAATACAAAATATACTATACAAATCTAACGAACAATTTATTTGGTATTAATATAGTCAAGCTCTATAGTTATCAATACTAATAATTTGCAATGGTACGATCTTGTGTCCACACTCCAATTGTATGGATTCTATTCACGGGATCAACAATATTGTCATGGATTATGTGATATATGATAGATTTATTTCCAATCCAAGTGTAAATGTTGACCCCTTAAATGACCAATATCTTCAACCTTATTATAGAAATTTAACTTAAAATCTATACTTCTCCATGCACAACAACCACATTGTTTATTAATTTTCTCCTCTATTGCAAGAATACTATTCTCAAAGCCTATAAAACTAACCTATGACAAAAATTAGTTTCTATCACTTACTTAAACCATATCAACTTGTATGAAAACAAAGTAAAAGTAATACGAAGAGTGAGATGGAACACACCTTATCGAGGAAGGTTTCTCCTTTGTTATCCTCAATAGATGAAAACTCTATATATTAGATCCTTAGATGTATGACCTGCCAAAAAAATACCACGAAATGAACCATCAACTACAATCCTACAACAATGTTAGCGTTATGAAAACAATATACCAAAGTACATGTGAATTCACATGAAGTACACAATGAATAAATGGGGGGGGGGGGGGAAGGGGTGAAGGTAGTGCTTCATAATACAAAAAAATTACTATAGCTACAACAGTTACAGGTTGCTTGAGTGAAGCTCCCACTCTCACCAATACTCATAGCCAAGCTCACTAAAATTTTTGTCTTATGTGAGGGTATAGTTGAATAGTCAATCTAACAACATATGCCTATTTTCAGCATCCTTCATTTTACCTTATGGAATAACTTCACTTTTATATATGATTTAGAAAGCCAAGTATATAAATGGAGATATGATTGTAACTTGGAATGACTTGTTCCTTTCATCCTTGTCTTGAATTTGATAATGTCTTTTCCCTTCTAAAGGATTATCCATCCACTTTAGGCAACCCAACCACTTCAATGCTTCATGTATGAAGGTTTGGATAATTAAACTATTCTCTCTATGGTTGTTGGGGTTTTGCGACACCTTTTTCCATTGTCCTGTAAACATTGGAGGATTAAAACATGACTTATTTCTGGTTTCCATGAATATAATGCTACATTCTAGGATTATTTCTATCTTGTTTCTATAATGGAATGAAGGGAGTATCATTTTAAACTATAATGTAGAGGAAACATAATTGTGAGAGTGAGAGGAAACTACGTTTTGAAAAAACTAATCATTATATTGTTAAAGGATTTAAATATGGATTTATTGTTACTCTTAAGATCATTGTAAAGGAATGTCACAATAATAATAAAAAAACCTTATGATGTTTTGTTAACTTTCAAAATTATTTTGACACCATTCTTATGGAAAACATTATGGAATAACATAGAAGAGATCATGGTCCCACTAAGTTGTGTTTTGTTGTGATGAGGTTGTATGAGAATTTTATTTCCAAGTTTAGAAACTCTCAGGTTTTTTCAAATGAAATTAAATAGAATATGAGAGTCAAGAAATGCTTTCCCTTATCTGCTACCTTTTTTTGGCACATAAATTGATAATGTGGAAGATCTTTTGGAAGATGCATGTTGAGTTGGCCCCAATGTCACCATTATAGTTATAACTTTTCTCCTTTATGCCAACAATATATTTCTTTCGGAAAGGAGCCATTATAATCTTGGAAGGAAAGTGATAATCCTCCAACATTTGTACTAAAAAATGCATATGATTATTAATATTGACAAAACTAAAATCATAATAATTAAATATAGAAAGGTCACATATGATACTATCATATATGAAAATAACTACATGTAGGAAGTTCTTTCATACAAATATATTTGAATTTATGTCTATCACATTAAGCTAAATTGAAATCGTATCATTGAGAAAATGATAAATGGAGTACGTAAACTTATTATGAACCTGAAAATAATTGTTACTTACCTGATAATTTGATATGAAAAAATAAATAAAAGCGTGATGAAAATAAAAATAAAAATAAAGACTCTTGGCACTCAGTTATTTTATATGGATGTGACTTTTGGGGTTGTATTTTCCCTAGTAATTCATCGAGGAAGATTGAAATAACCTACAATCTTAAGATTAAAGTAAGTATTCTCTATCTAATCCTCTTGATTGAAGCAATTATGTCCATCATTGGAAGTATGGATAAGACTAGGAGTGTCATGTATATAAAGATGTCAAACAATGTGGAATATGAGAGGCTCCTAAAATTTCTTCTAAATCTTTCCAAAACCCCCATATTCGGCTCAAATTGGGTGGCATAACGATGCCCCATCTTAAATAGAACATTGGGGCATAAAAGATGGGATCATTTTATAGAATAAGGATACTTAAAATAGCATTATCTCAAAATTAAAGAAGAAATTATTGAGTGATAAAGATTTAGAAGGAAAAAAAAAACTAAGATATTATAAGGAGGTGATCAACCCCAATCTAAAAAAAAAAACTCCCTATCTTAAATAAATATTACTAAAATTAGAAAAAATCTTATGAGCTTGATAGTGAAATTGGGCATTTGACAATTCCCAAAACACTATGGGATGAAATATTTTGTGTCATCCTTAGCACTAAGAGAGTAGAAGATAAGATATTTCTCTTAAACTATCCATCTTATACTTACATTACATGTAATCAACACAATATTTTTTTAGTTACCAACATTTTAGACATTTTAATCCAAAAAAACTATGGTGATTTTGGAGTGCTTATCTTAATACTTTTGTATCATAGAAATCAAATGCTAAATAATTGCAAGCAACCTCTTACCTCTAGGGCCATACACACCATATCAATCTTTATGGACATTAATTATGGTCATCATCAATAAATATAATATATTCGAGACTCTAAGGTGTGTGTATATATATATATATATAATTTATAATTTATAATTTATGACAAGGTGACAACACAAAATATTTGTGAGATTAGATTAAGTTGAATTACATCAAAATGTAAATATTTTATAATTTATACGAGTAATATACATGTTACATGCTAGAATTGAACTCAAGTTTGGAGGATTAAAATATTTCTCCCAAGAGCCCAAACTAAATCTAATAGGCTCTAAAAATATCATTATTTTAAAGAAGACATATCTTCCTTCTTTTTGGTCATAGAAATAAAATATTTAAAAGTAACAATTAATCACTTACTTTCTAAAGGTAGAGCCTTGTAGTTAGAGCATATTTTTTCTTGGGAGGTCATGGCTTCAATTCTCTATACACTATGGGGATCAAGCTTCATGATTAAACTAGTAAGAAGTGAACAATTCAAATAGATATGCATTTTTTTTGTAAGTTTAGTAAGACTACATCTTTACATCTTTATCAACATGTTCAGATATATCCCTGTAAAGAGTGAAAATATTATATGAACATGGCAATCAACAAAAAAAAATATTTTTATCTTTATTTTATTTCTGTAAATAACTTTTAACTTTATTTTTTAAAATATATAAGATATTAAATTTAATATCTAATATAATATATCACATTTTTTATTTATGATATATAAAGTATAAAATTTTATAATATAATATGTAAAATTTAATATATAATTCATATATTTTAAATTACTTATTTTTTCTATATGTCAATATAATTATATTTATTAATCCATATATAAATAAAATTATATACTGAATTATAATTATAAATGATTGTATCATATATATTATAATTTTCATAACGTTTGAGTTTCTGATTTAAGATAGAAAACCTAAATACCAATCGGTATCAGTGTGTTTGGCTTTTTCTCTAACCGAATATAAAACTCCATGTATAAATTATATATAAAAAAGAAATTTCATATAAATTTTATATAAAATGCGTATCAAAGTAAGTATATATATATATATATATAATTTGTTTGTGTTTCCTGTTAAACAAATACCAATTCATAGGAGCTGTATACAACTTAAATTATACATTTGTATTTACAATCTATTTCAACGCGGCAATAGATAACATCCGTTTTTGTTTCGATAGAATTGGTTTCTATTTTATAATATCACCAAACTGTCTGTTTGATAAGCTTATGAGTTGATGCATTTTATAAGTTTATAATGCCCTTTTAAAAGTTAAAAAGTTTAGGATATGTTTTATTAGTGTAAGTGATCTTTTGTTATTTAATGATTGGTATAATAATTTGATGATTAGTTAATTTAATGTAAAAAATTAAATATGGATTTAGAGGTGAAGAATATCTGTTTTGAAATTTGAATTGTTAACTTCACGAAAATGACTCGAATATATCAAAATCATTGATTTTTAACTATAATGATCGTTAATCATAAAATCAATTTTTTAATTTCAAGAATTCTATAGATTCCAGTTTAAAAATTAAAAAAAGTCATGTAACTATTTTCCAACTCATTAAAATGGAAAAGCGAACCGTCTTCTGGGTTAATAAAATAAAGGAGAACAAAGTAAGCAGCTCTTGAAGAGTAGCTCTTGAATATGCAGTAAGTTCAGATGCTAGGGTCAAATGTAAAGGATTTGGCAATGCTTTAGATGGTTGACACTTTTATGTATTTAGTTTTGTATGTTTTTTTAAGATATTATTTATAGTTTCTGTTTTATCTGTAGTTTTTATGGACATAGTAAAAAGATATTAGTTGTCAATAGAAGGAAAAAACAATACTAATTTTGGTTAGCTTATAACTCTCTGAGGTGGTCAACAGATCTAGTTTTCTTCGGGCAAGTTGAGACTGCCAATTTCAGTGAAATTTGTATAGCAACTTGCTCTTTACAAAATATAAAATAGACAGATCCTACGAAATTTACAAAAAAAAAACAGTTCATGCAAACATACAATGATTATAAAACTAAAATAAAAAATCCTCCTTTTTCTGTATATTTGTTCTGTATTTTTTATAAGAGAACTCTGAGAGTACAACCAGTCTATATATAAAATATTCCCATATAAATATTGTATTTGTATAGCTTCTTCAATGGCAAAATAACAGTCTTCTTGGTTAATAAATGAGAGAAAATACTTCCTGTAATTAGAAATTGCCACCATTGGATCTATATCTTCATACGTCCAGTAGACGAATTGCTACGTAAATATTGACTAACTTCCTAAATGGAAAAAGCAACTTTCATTTAAAAATTCAAAAGCAAAAGCATATAACTTTCATAGACGTGTTGAGAAGAACAGCAAAATAAGGAATAGCATAAATAAATTCTAGAGGGATCCAATGCAATACCATCATATCCCATCTGACCAACCCATCGAAGCAGGCCCGTGTAACGCGTTAACTTGGCAAATTACTTTATCGACTTTGCTTCAAAAAAAAATATATTATGAAGGATGGTCAGGGTTAGAGACCTTGTGATAGTTTATTCCGTATCTTGATGAGCTTCTTCCTTGACTTGTACCAGCAATTTGTTTGACAGAAATTGCAATTGACACATGACACTTCACTGCACATTGCTGGAAACTGCATAAACCCTTGCATCCCACTTGAATTTGACTTACATGACAGGGTGGTTTCGCACAATTTTGAGATGCAGGTTCAATTTTTGCTCTGTTGAGTGATGGCTGCTCAATCTGCTTCATGTCCTGGATCTCAATTACTGCTATCCATGTCATGAGGCAGATTGAACAGCCACCACTAAAAAGAGCAAACACTGAATTTGCATCTCAGAACTTTGCACAACAATAGGTTGAAGCTAATGTCATGTGTGTCAAATTTAAGTGGGGTGCAAGCGTTTATACTGATGGAATCTGAAGATTTTGCGGCTAAAGAGTTTACAAGGAGGTAATTGTTAAACATGTGGTGAAGGACACGAATACGCTTGAATGTAGATATACAGCGCGGCCAAATCGTAACGGCACCCAAACAACGCCGAGTTTGCGAAATCTCTGTCAAGGAAGCCACAACTTCAAAAGGAAAAACTATAAAAATTGTGTGTCCCTATCAACATATTTCTGGATAAATTTTTTGGGTGATAAAAAATTATCAGATTATAGGGCCCACGTCAATAGTTGGTGAGATGGGATGTGATGGCGCAGTACTCGATTCTATAGGAGAAGGTTAATGCTTGGTGAGATGAGGAATCATTTCTTACCTCATGAAGCCTGGGAGGTGTTAAAATAATAATTGGTTTAGTAAATGGTGTGTTTATTTGGCTTATAAATAGTAAAGAGATACAGATTTTTATAAGTTTTATAAGTATATTTGGGATAAAGAATCAGGGAGAAAGAAATAGTGATATATTTAAGAGTTTAATCTCACTTTTAATCATTATAAAAAAGTGTGTATGGGGTACCAATATTTAATGGATAACCAAAATTTTTATTGCTTAGTTAGAAATAACTTTCATGAACTTTATTGTCAAACAAGGTGTTGAAAAAGACAAAAAATTTGAGGAAAAAGAATGTATTTTTCACACTGTTCCATAAGAAAAAATAGAAAGTATTTCATTTTAAAATGTAAAACCTTCAAAAACAATAAAAACAATTATGTAAATATAATAATAGATAGTTGTAAAGTTAATTTATTTGGAGAAACAATTATTGAAAATTTGAAAAAGCTCAATGTCACTTTGCATAAGAAAAAAGCTTAATGAAAAAAAACAGATAGCTAACCAATATGCCTTATAAACTATCTTTAACCTGGTCAAGTTAAAATTTCTTCATTCTTTTTCAATAATTTATAAGCTCCTAACTTAACTGGATTGCAAATTCTCAAAATATCTTAAAATCAGACTGGGCTAGGTCAAACAATTAAACTCACCTGAGAAAAAAGAAAAAAAAGTAGAAGGCCTAAAAGAATTTTTTTTTTTTTAATGGTTAGTAAAGGTGTTATTTATTACCTGTGTTAGTCATTACCTGCAGTTTGTTTAAAGAAATAACGCAGACATTTAACGAAGCGCTGTATTGGGCCTCATTTTAACTGTAATATCTCATACCTGGCAATACTAATTAAGTGCCAATCCCGACTTCACTGCCACGTAACGTAAGTTTTCGAATGAACCGAGGGTGGCCTTTTTCTTTCCATGCTGTTTCGGTATTTTGGCCCGGCAGGTCGGTTCATGCAACACTTGAGCAGACGACCTGTCCCCCAAGGCTTTCGTTTCGATTCTATTTCTGCCACCTTTAATGTTGGTTTTAATACCTTTCGAGAGTGTCATTATATGGCTATTGCTTTCAACTCACATAATTGTCATGTGTTACACCATTGATAACCAAGTAGGCTTCGTTGTTTTTTTTCGATGCTCATGTTACTTTTAGCAATACTATATCATGTTATTTTAGTTTATATAAGGTCAATATGGTTAATATATGGCTAATATTATTTCTCAGGTTATAGAATAATTAAGGGGGTTTGGCAGTATATGCCGACAAAGGTGACATATATTGCTCCACAATCGTAATTATTTTATAGTTTAGGAATTATGTATATCGGTTAATATACTAGGTATTAGAATGAATATGGACTATGAAATTTTATAATTATTAAAATAATAAAAGCTGAATTAAATACAAATAAAGATGTGTATTAAAAATATATATATAATTTTTTTTAATATGGAATATGAGATTTTATAAATATTAAGAAAATAAAAATAGAATTTTATATATATATATATATATATATATATATATATATATATATATATATATATATAATTGAAAAGGGATACAAAATTTGTTATTACAACTTATAAAAACATATACAACTCAAATGAATATATAAAAATATGTCAAACACCATACGATAGATTGCCATGCCAAATGAAGGTAGTCTTATATAGTCCAAAATGTCTTTACAATGGAGAATGTTAGCCAAGAACATTGAGTGAGTTTCTAGAATTTCACAAATATTCCATACTCGATATTTCTATGTCTACGAAAAGATCATGGATATCGGCTTGCTTTCACTCTTTATCTATATCTATAGAGCTACAATATTTTTTAAGGTAATAGAAATAAAGAAAATCAAGTTATATTGTTTTCTTTGTTTATTTTTTTATTTTTTTTTATGATTATACACAACCATGATCTTAGTTTAATTTTTTTCATTATTGAGATAATATGTAATCATTATTTTTTATTATAAACTTTAACTATTAATGATTCGATTTTATTAAATTTTTTATGTCTTGTAATTGTATAGGGGTATTTTATAAGTATAATAGAGAAATAATATAACATTTTGACTAGCACAAAATAAAATAAAATAAAATAAAATAAAATTGAGAATAAAAATAAAATAGTTTTTATTATGACATTTTTAACTCATAGTTTTTTTTATCATATTTTTCTCTAATGTACTTTATTTAAAGGCTAATAATTAAACTCAAGTTAAGATATTTGATATTTGATATTGTCTTCACTCTAAAATAGGTTTATAACAAGATATTTGATTCCTCTTAACTTTTGGTAGATGTGGAGTTAAGATGGATCTAGGTTGCTTGATAGTTGTACATTAGTGTTAGGTCCCTATATTAATAGTGTAGTCCCTTATTGTTGTTAGTATAGCCCCCTTATTGTTATTGTTGTACCCGTGTAACCTCAATATTATTATTATTGTGCCCTTACATTGTGATTGTTAGGGCGGTTAGGATTATATTGTGACCCCATGGACTCCTATATATAGAAGGAGGTTTTGTCATTTGTATCATCCAATAATTGTTCATTCATGTAATGTAAAAAAGGTTTCCACCTCGAAGTGCCTTATTTTTAAGGCATTGATCTCTCTTTTCTTCTATTTTTGGAGTTGGTTTCATAACATTTGGTATCAGAGATTTGGATTCTAGGGTTTCGTTGCTCCAAATAGATCATTGTGGAATTTTATTTATAACTTTTTTTCTACGAAGGTTTAGAAGTAGAATTTTTTATCATGCGAAGCTGAAATCCTGAGGAACTTCGTGTAAAAATCTCAAATATTGGTTCGCAATATTTTAGGAGATATGATTTGTGGAATTTAGGGTTTTTGTAGGCTCCCAAATTTCATCTAAAAGAGGTGACCTTGGTAAAATCGCCATAACTCTATCTCTGAGAATCGAATTGGAATTCTATAAATAGTGACTAAAAGTGCACAGACTATAGTTTCCTGTGTATCAATTTCAGAGTTGAAGGGAGAAAAAGTGACATGTGGCACGTCGTATAATTTCTCTTTACTGAACTAGTCCATAAGTGTGCCGAGAAGAAATTATTTTACATAGATTGTGAAGAGGAGGAATAAAATGAACAAGAAAATTCAAAAGAAGAGGACATACACCAAGAACCAACCCTAGAGAAAGAAGAAATGAGTCTGAGCATATCGTGTAATGCATTGGTAGGAATTACCACTCCTCAAACTCTCAAGATAGAAGGACATATAAAGAATGAAAAGGTAATAGTGCTCATTGATTCAGGTAGTACCCATAATTTTATTCATTGTAAGGTAGCCAAGGAATTGAATTGCTTCCTATACCCAACACTAGAATGTCAAGTGATGGTAGCAAATGGAGGAACTAGAAATTTCTCTCGAAAATGCCTTAATATCAAGCAATCCATGGGGGAATATGTATTGAATAGTCCAATGCTTTCCATTCCAATGGGATGTGCTGATGTTGTACTAGGAGTACAATGGTTATAATCTTTGGGGACAATAGCTTTTAATTTTCAAGGATTTTTCTTCAATTTTTTTTTGAAAGGAATGGAAGTCAAACTACGAGGTATCGTAGGGAAGCCTGGAAAGATAATAAGCCCTAATGTCGTGACAAAGCTGCTGAAGAAAGAAAAATGAAGCGTAATTGCACAATTATACTCACCAGAAGTTCTAACATCAGAAACATCTATTTCTCCAGATATCCAAAAAGTCTTGGATAATCATTCCAAGGTGTTTGAAACTCCCAAAGGACTCCCACCTGTTCATGATCATGATCATTCTATTCATTTGGTTCTAGGAATTTTTCCTCCAAACATCAGGCCTTACATATATCCTTATGTCCAAAAGAGTGAAATTAAATGTATGTTTGTAGAAATGTCAGAGGCTGGTATAATTTAACCTAGTAAAAGTTCTTTCTCTGCTCAAGTAGTATTGGTGCATAAGAAGGATGGATCATGGCACATGTGTCTGGATTATAGGGAGCTCAATAAGTTCACTATTAAAGATAAATTACCCATTCCTATGACTGATGGATTATTGGATGAATTACATAGAGAAATTTATTTTACCAAGTTGGATCTTCATTCAGGTGTCATCAAATTAGAATGAAGACTGAAGGTATTCCAAAAAAAAATTTCAAACTCATGAGGGTCATTATGAATTTTTGGTCATTCCTTTGGGCCTTACCAATGCACCTATTACATTTCCAAGGTTGATGAATTCTATTTTCCAACCCTTCCTTAGAAAATTTGTGTTAGTATTTTTTGATGATATACTAATATACAAAACGTCTTGGAATGATCATGTTTAACATGTTGACAGAATGCTCAAACTATTGGAGGAGAAACAATTATATGCAAAAACCTCCAAATGTTTCTTTGGAGTAGAAGAGGTGGAATATTTGGGTCATATTGTAACTCACGAGTGTGTTAAGGTAGACCCTAACAAAATCAAAGCCATTAAGGAATGGAAAGTCTCCACAACCATAAATTAGTTGCAAGGATTTCTCGGGTTAACAAGGTATTATCACAAGTTTGTTAATAATTATGGGAGAATATCACCACCTCTAACAACATTATTGAAGAAAGATGCATTTTCATGGACTCCTGAAGAAACTAAGGCCTTTGAACATCTTAAAGATATCATGTGCCTAGCACCGGTCTTAGATACGCTAAACTTCACAAAAACCTTTATTGTGGAATGTGATGCCTCGGGAAATGGAATTTGTGTTGTTTTAATGCAAGAAGGAAGACCCATTTATTTTGAAAGTAGTCCAATCAAAGGAAAGTATTTACAGAAAGATATTTATGAGAAGGAGTTGTTGGCAATACTACATGCACTAAAGAAATGTTGACCTTACCTAATGGGAAGACACTTCAAGGTAAAAAATGATCACGATAGACTTCAACACTTTTTGGAACAAAGAATATCTTTATAAGAGTAGAAAAAATGGGTCACAAAGATGTTGGGTTATGAATTTGAAATCATCTACATAAAAGGAAGCTAAATGTTGTTCCAGATGGACTCTCAATAGAGGATGAAGAGGTGGAAGAATTACTTTGTGCCATTTATATTATCCAACCAGATTGGATAACTGAAGTAAGGGATGAATGGAAGGAAACATAAGTGTGTACACATTAAAAATTTGCAGCAAGATATTAGTCATATGATAAATTTAGTTGGAAAAATGACTCCTTATGGTAAAAAGACTACTTATATATCTGTAAGAATTACCAACTAAAACAAAAGATTCTTTTGGAATTGCACACTTCCCCTTTAGGAGGACACTCAGGATTTTTAAGAACTTACCATAGGGTGTAGAAAGAATTTTTTTGTGATGGCCTTAAATGTGATAGTCAAAATTTTTTGGCAGAATGTTTGGTTTTCCAAGAAGATAAAGTTGAGGCAATTAAGGCCCTAGGTCTTCTACAACCTTTATCCATTCCAAGTTAACATTGGGAGGAGATTTCAATGGATTTTATCACAAGTTTACCGAAGTCTAAAGGAAAGAGTGTCATCATGGTGGTAGTTCATAGAATTACCAAGTATGCACACTTTTGTGCATTATATAATCCATTTAAAGCAAGTACAATTGCTACTGAATTTATGGAAACAATTCAAAAGCTACATGGAACACAAAGATTATTGTAAGCGAGAGAGATGCAATTTTTACTGGAAATTTTTAAACGGAATTATTTTCTTGTCTGGGTACTCAACTATCTCATAGCTCATCTTATCATCCTCAATCCGATGGTCAAACTAAGATAGTGAAATTTTTTTTGGAAGGATATCTTCTTGGTTTTGTATCTGATAAAGAAAGAGAATGGGTCAAGTGGTTACCTCTGGTTGAATGGATGTATAACACTTCCTTCCATACTGTAGCAAAAATGACCCCATTTATGGCACTTTATGGATATCATCCACCGTCCATCACATCATCTTTAAGCAAAAACTATAAGGTTCAATCAGTTCAATATCACATTGAGCATCAACAACAAGTTCTCCAACTCTTAAAGGACAACCTAAAATTTGCACAAAATTGAATGAAACAAGAGTCAGATCAACATCGCAGTGAGAGAAGTTTTGAAGTAGGAAACTCGGTATTTTTACGGCTACAACCATACAAACAAATGTCCCTCAAGCAAGATAAGAAGGATAATAAATTATCGCCAAAGTGCTATTTTCATTACAATGTGTTGCAAAAGGTTTCTACTATAGCATACAAATTAGAGCTTCATGGTTCTTTGTGAGTGCATCTAGTTTTCAATGTTTCATGCTTAAATAAGGTTATAGGTGACAAAATTCCAGTTCAAAAAATATTTCTAGAACTTGATGAGGAAGGGAAAATCGTATTTGAACCTGAAGTAGTCACGGAAACAAGAACTCAATAGCTACGAAATTGATCAATTTCAGAGTATCTCATCAAGTGGAAGAACTTACCCACTGAAAATTCTACATGGGAGGATGATAATTTTATACAGAAGCATCTATAGCTACTCAATCATTGAGGAAAGCACTTTTTGGAAGGACTGGGGCATGTTAGGTCCCTATATTACTAGCGTAGTCCCTTATTGTTGTTAGTTTAGCCCCCTTAATATTATTATTGTACCCCTCTAACCCCAATATTGTCATTATTGTGCCCTTACATTATGATTGTTAGGTCGGCTAGGATTATATTGTGACAACATGGACTCCTATATATAGAAGGAGGTTTTGTCATTTGTATCATCCAGGAATTGTGTATTTATGTAATGTAAAGGAGGTTTCCCCCTTGAAGTGACATATTTCTAAGGCGTTGATCTCTCTTTTATTCTATTTTTGGAGTTGGTTTCATAACAATTAGTGTAAACACATAACTTTAATAAGTCATTCTTGGCTCTTATATTATAGTTTTTATGTTCTATATAGTTGTTTGATTATTGGAATGTATAATTGTACATCATTAATATTATGTTGATATTTTCATATTTATATTAAAGAAATTAATATTTATGAATTAACTAGTGAATTCATAATTACATATTAACAATTTATGATTACATATTAACAATTAATGTTGTTTTCATTAACCGACGAAAAATACGCAACAATGGGAATGTGTATATGTTAACATAACATGAATTTAAAATTATTAATTTTAAAAATTTATGTTTAAGATTATTTTAAATAATTTTAAAAATAAATATTAATGGTAAAGAGTGAAGATGTAACATACCCGGTAACCTCGCAGCAAAGTGTATGGAGTTAGAATTTTTTTTCAGCATTTACCAGTGTGTAACTTTGTAAATTAATTTCTATATCCCTCATTATGTTAGATGTGATATTCCATTGCTTTATCATCTATATTATCTTTATTTTGATCCTTTAAAACATCCAACCTAGCGTCAATGTCTGCTTTTAAACCATCTATGTCATATTTTGCTTCTCTTTCTAAGATCGAAATTTGTTCCACTTGCTCTTGTAATTTTGATATATCTTGTTTCACTTCTTCCTCTTCATGAGTCATTGTAGAGCCTTCTTAAGGCTTAATGGGTGTTCATTATTTTTAGGGGAAATTTTAAAACCCAATACTAATATATATGCTTCAATATGCCCATGGAATCACTTCAAACTAATTTTTCAAACACGCCTTATGCAATTTGAAAAAAAAATACACACCTTTTTCTTTCTTTTTAGGAGGTGTATATTGAACCTGATTTATCTCTGTTATTTCCGAACTTCAAGATCTGAATTTATATCTTGTATTAGCTCTCTGATTCCTCTTTACAATGCCACTAGTTTGACCTAATTTGGATTATTCAAGGAAAATTTATGCCCAAAATCCCACAATTACCCAATTATGGAATCATTTAGTAGAGCGAACTTGTACAACGTGCCATGTGTGACTGTTTCCTTCTTTAGCTCTGAAATTGATACACATAAAATTATAGTCCATGTACTTTTGGCCACCTTTTACAAAATTCCAATATAATGCTTAGAGAGGATATACTAACAATGAAAATAAGGGCATACATTATTATTATAGGGACCTAACATGCCCCTCTCCTTCAAAAAAGTGTTGTCATCCTCGATGCTCCTGTGTAAAATTATCATCCTCCCATTTGGAACCTTCAATGGGTAAGTTCTTCAACTTACCGAGATACTCTAAAATTGATACACATAAAACTACAACCTGTGTACTTTTGTCCACTTTTTAAAAAATTCCATTTCGATGCTGAGAAAGAGATTTATGATGATTTTCCCAAGGTCACCCCTTTGAGATGAACTTCGGGAGCTTGCAAAAATCCTATCTTCCACAGGTTATGTCTCCAAAAATATTTTGAACGAAGATCTGAAATTTTTACAAGACATTCCTCTAGATTTCTTTGCAAGTGTGTTTTTGTTTTAGTGCTTGAGCCTTCATAGAAAAAAAGTTATAGATAAAAATCCATGATGACCTATTTGAAGCAATGAAACCCTAGAATCCAAAGCCCTGATACCAGATATTATGAAACCATCTTAAAAAATAGAAGAAAAGAGAGATCAACGACTTAGAAATCAACCTTTTTGAGGGGGAAACCTCCTTTACATTACATAAATGAACAATTCTTGGATGATACAAATGAAAAAACCTCCTTTCTATATATAGGAGTCCAAAGGGTCACCTTATAATCCTAGCCGACATAAAAATAACAATGTAAGGGCATAAAAATAACAATAGTGGGCTTCTATGGGGCACGATAATCACAATATGGGGGCTACATGGGAAAAAAAAACAATAATGGGGCTATAATAACAATAAAAATAAGGGGATACACCAGTATTATAGGGACCTAACATAATCACCCAAGGATTCCTATTGAAATGTTGCAAAAATAATTCTAGGATATGTTGTAGGGACCCTAAACTATGAATTATTGTACTAAAATTCTAATGATTGCTCACTCATAGGCTACACAGGAAAGGACCATGCAAGAGAATTAGATGATCGAAAAACCATATGAGGACACAATTTTCACTTCAGAAAAAATCTGATCTCATGGCCCTCATGAAACATCCCATTGTGTCAATATTTTATAGAGACACAGAGTATGTAGTTGAAACTTCCACATCTTGTCAATAAATATGGATGAGAAGGCTATTGAATGATACTTCAGATGTTCAAAAGAAACCAACTCCTATTTCATGTGATAACAACTCTTCCATTCCCTTACCTAAAAATCATGTGTTTCATAAAAAATAAAAAAACATATTAACACACATTTTAACTTCATTCGAGAGCCTGCCAATAATGTAAATATATTTCTTGATTTATCTCAATCATGAGAACAACTTGCAAATTTTTTTACAAAGATACTCGAAAAATTGTATTTAAATATTAGAGATAGCTCTTGGGTTTTAAAAATGCCAATATTTTTAATAAATGATATTAGGAGGGATTGTTGAGATAGTTAATATCCATGTCTCATCCTTGTACTCTAGTTATCATAGTTATTTTTAGTGTATTTTAGGTGAATGACTTCTACTTCTCTTATTTTCATTGCATGTTCCTTTTTATTACATGTAATATATTTAGGTGTTACTAAATATTTGAAGATTAGTTCACTCAACTTCTATTTTCAAGTTTATTATTGTATATTTTTTCTTCTTCCCAATCCTTATTATATGGTACATTACTAGGCAAGAGACATGTTGTAGCAAAAAATGAATTAGTCAAAGCATGTTGACTTCTGCATATTTACTCAAATTTCCACCAACTTCTTTCTCTTATTTCACTTTTTTGAGGACTATACAATAGTTTAGATTGAGGATGCATTCTTAGACCTTCTGAAATTAAATAGACATGCTCATCATTATCACTCTGAGAGCACTTAAATTGTGGTCAACATAATGTCCCCAGACATAGAAAATTCTGAGTGGTATACAAACTCCTTATAAAAGGTCAATGAAAACTAAAAGTATATAGTAGAGGAAGGGGCCATACAATACAATGGGAGACGTGAACATGATGCACACAATATTCCGGAAAAAATAAGTATCATGAAGTTGGAAGGAGAAAAGGGAGAAGTTTTTATTGTAGTTCATTTACAGTTTCGACACACTTCCAGATTCAAAGAAATGTCTATGGGGGAGCACTATTATAAAGGAAAATGTAGAAGTGTATGTTCCGAAAGCAATAGTGTCATACTAACATAACAATAATACTCAATATGATACTTATTTTCAGGTCTTATTCAAGGATATCAAAAAGATTCTAAATTTCAAGTATGAAATATATAAATAACAACAAAAATCCTAAAACATTTTTACCCTAAAAAACTGGGTAGGGTGATCTAGAGTTTGGAGGAGAGGTACTTGACTAACTCCTTTTCATATAACTTTTGATGAAATGGGTATGATATGTCTATTTTATATATTTTTTGAAATGGTTTCTTTAAGAATAAAACCTTTTTCTCCTCTTTATATATATATATATATATATATAAAATCTCCAACTATAATGTAATGTTAGAAATGGATGACCATTTTGTTTGTCCATAAACACGGTTACCGATGAAATAGGTAACTGCATTGGTAAGTGGTGATGCAGAATCACCACTTACTAGTGGTAAGTGGTGATGCAGAATCAAAAATTGTTTTTCAGCATGTTTTTGGCACTTCATTTTTCTTTTATTTTTTATTTTTAAATTTTTAAAATTTTTGTGATGTTTTTTATGTCGATTTTGAATAGTGGTGGCGTATCATCACCAACGTTTTTTTAGAGGATTGATTTTGATACTATACATTTTCTAATGTCTTCTTCTTCTATGAGATGTTTATTTTTAAGTGCATTTATGTACTTGTGTTTTAAAAAGAAAAAAATAAATTTTTTTTTTAAAATAAAAATTTGTAATGATATCTTCACTTTTTCACATAGATAAAAAATGAAAAAAGGGTCAATATTATAAAGTTTATATTTTCTACAAGTTTATGTATTGCTAATTAATTTTTCAATGCACATCAAATAATTGTCGCTAAAAACCCAATATTTTGAACGATATGACCAACAAAAAAATTTACAATACAAATAGAATGCAAAAAATACACTTTTAGAGACTTTCTGTTAAAAAAAACATGTTAAATAAACTAATTTTTGGGAAAATCTTAGTAAAAAAACTTAAGTAAATAGCATTTTTATTGAATTTTATGTCAAAAAATAATAGTAATCACATGTTTTTTGCAAAAAATAAGGATTCTTCTCATAGAATATCGAATTCTAAACATTACAAGTAAAACTGATTAATAGATCTAAAAAATGAGCTTTGTTTGCAAGCATAACTTAAAGATCCTCAACAATATCAACTAATACATGTTCAACATCATCTAGAACATTATTGATAGCTTCTTTCGCAACATTTTCTACCTCATTTTGGTCATTTTCATCTTCTAATGGATCTTTCATGTCTGCAAATCTTCCAAAGTTTCCCTTTCCAATCATTCCATATAATGGTGGTTGAGGTTCCGTTGCTTTTTTTGCCACACATGATTCATTAAAATCCCCTTTCCTCAAACCAACTTCTTGCTTCGCATCTGGAAGGAATTCAAGAGCATTAATTCTTTGTTGAATAAATTTGCATTGCACTGGGTCTTTCTCAATGGAAATGCAATTTCTTCCTTTTGGTAGGCAACATGCTAGTGTTGTACCTAATCATCAAGTACAAAAGAAATAAGTAAGAAAATTAGTATAAAGACATAAAAAGTAAAAAATAAAAAATTTGAATTTAAATTTGTATAAGAAAACTTACCTGAACCTGAAAATAGATCCAAAACCCAATCTCATTCATTTGACGGCGTCACCCAGCCTGCCTCTGGCCCTCGGCTGGACGGAGGGAAATTCTAAGAATTGCCCTCCACCCAGCTGGTGGCCGGAGATAGGCTAGGCAACCCTCAATGACACCACTCGGTCGGCCTCCGCCCAACCGGGGGCAATTCTCGGAATCTCCCTCTGCCCAGCCGAGAGCGATTCTCGGAATCACCCTCCACCCAGCCGGGGGTGATTCTCGGAATCACCCTCTGCCCAGCCGGGGGCCAGAGGCAGGCCGAGCGGTGCTATTGAGGGATTCTCAAACTGCCTCTGACCCCCAGATAGGCGTAGGTAGGCTACGCAGCCCTTGATGGTGCCACTCGGCTGGCCTTTGACCCCTAGCTAGGCAGAGGGAGATTCTCAGAATCACCCTTCGCTCGGCCAGGGGCTAGAGGTCGGTTGGGTGGCACCGTCGAGGTCTACCTAGCTTGCCTACAACCCCCGGCTAAGCGGAGGGTGATTTCGAGAATCAGCCTCCACCCAGCTGCAGGTCGAAGGAAGGTTGGGTATCCCTTGACAGTGCTGCTTGACCTGCCTCCAGCCTCCGACTAGGCGGAGGGCGATTCGAAGAATCACCCCCGGCTGGGCGGAGGGTGATTCCGAGAATCACCCCCGGTTGGGCAAAGGGAAATTCCGAGAATCACCCTCGGCTGGGCAGAGGGCAATTCCGAGAATCACCCCCAACTGGGTGGAGGGTGATTCCAAGAATCACCCTAAGCTGGGCGGAGGGTGATTCCAATAATCACCCTTTGCCCAGCTGGGGGTGATTCTCGAAATTGCCCTCTGCCTAGCCAGGGGCTAGAGGCAGGTCGGGCAGCGCCATCAAGGGCTTCCCAGCCTGCCTCCAGCCCTCGGCTGGGCAGAGGTGATTCCAAGAATCACTCCCTGCTAGGCGGAGGGTGATTCTCGGAATCGCCCTCCGCCCAGCCTGGGGTGATTCTCGGAATTTCCTTCCACCCAGCCGGGGGTGATTCTCGAAATTTCCCTCTGCCCAACCGGAGGTGATTCTCGGAATCACCCTCCACCCATCCAAGGGTGATTCTCAGAATCACCCTCCACCCAGCCAAGGGCCGGAGGCAAGCCGGGTGGCATCGTCGAGGGCTGCCCAGCCTGACTCTGACCCGTTGCTAGGTGGAAGGCGATTCTCGAAATCGCCCTCCACCCAGCCCGGGGCTGGAGGTAGGCTAGACATCTCTCGATGGTGCCGCCCGGTCGGCCTCCTACCCCTGGCCGGGTGGAGGGTGATTTTGAGAATCTCCCTCTGCCCAGCTGGGGGCCGGAGGCCAGCAGGGTGGTGCCATTGAGAGCTTCCTAGCCTTCCTATGCCCAGTCGGGGGCTAGAGGTAGGCTGGGAAGCTCTCAACGGCACTGCTCAGCTTGCCTCTAGCTCCCGGGTGGGCGGAGGGCGATTCCAAGAATCACCCCCAGGTGGGCGGAGGGTGATTCCGAGAATCACCCCCGGTTGGGCAGAGGGCGATTCCGAGAATCACCCATGGCTGGGTGGAGGGCGATTCCGAGAATCACGCCTAGCTGGGCAGAGGGCGATTCCGAGAATCACCCTTGGCTGGGCGGAGGGCGATTCGTAGAATCACCCTCCGCCCAGCTAGGGGTGATTCTCAGAATCGCCCTCCACCTAGCCAGGGGCTAGAGGCTGGCTGGGCAGCACCATCAAGGGCTGCCTAGCCTGCCTCTAGCCCCCAGCGGGTGGAAATATTTTTTTTTTTTTCAAACACAAACTATTTAAATTTTTTCTTTTTTTTTAAAACAACAACTACTATAATAAAATTTTTTTCATTGTTTAATATTAAAAAAAAACTATTCAATTAAAATTTTAAAATATAAAAAGACAATAAAAACAAATTAATATATTTTTTTAAAACAAACAAACAAATATTTAAAAAAGTTATTTTTTAATTTTAATTTTTTTAAAGTTAAAACAATTATTATTTAAAATATAAAAAAAACAGTAAAAAAAATAATTTAAAATATGTTTTAAAATCTAAACAAACATATATAAGAACATTTTAATTTTAATTTTTTATTTTCTTAAAACTAAAACAATTATAGTTTGAAATATAGAAAAACAATAAAAAAAATTAAAAAATATGTTTTTATATATATAAAAACAAATATATGAATAATAATTTTTTGATTTACTTGTTCATTTTTAAAATTTGTTGAAGTCATATAGTTTCTCCATAATTTCATGGTTCAAGTATCTTGAAAAATTAAGATTTAAAAACTTGAGATTTACAACTTGTCATTAAGGTTTTTATGTGCTGCGAAATCTTATCTTTAATGTTATGGTTGAAAATAATTACAATTTTAGGGTTGTTTAGAGTCAAGATATTTTATGATTAACAACATGGATAAAAATTGTTCGAAATGATAAGCCCTTCAGACATGATTTTGTTTATATTTAACATCATCTATAAAAAAAATTAGTATTTTATGATTTTTCAATGTCCTAATATGTTTTCTTTAATTCCATTGTTACAATGTGTCAAAAGTGTGACACAATGTTTTTTTTTTGTTATTCCAGCATCAATTCCTTTTGTTTTGAGGGTGTTTTTTTAATCATTTTTTCAAGAAACAATTTCGTTTTTAGCATAATTTTATAAAAAGGTGAAATTTGACCTGGAGAAAAAAACAAATGCGTTTTGGAATACACACTTTTTCTTTTTGGGGCATTTTTTCATGTTGTTTGAGTATTTTTGGGCTAGAGATCCCATTTTGAGGTAATAGTTCCCGTTTCATAGGTAACATTGTTATGTATAATAGAAACTAAAAACTATAAGAGCAATCATAACTTTCTTACATATTTTTAAGATGAGAATTTACATTGTTAGATTGGCTTGTAAAAGAACAATAAAATAGGGTTATATGCAATTCAAGCCCATAAATTTTCAAATAAAATTCCTTGGAACTATTTCCATGTTCTATATCATAAATGCTTTTATTTTTCACTAAGCTACTGTCATACATGCAATTTTTCAGATTGAAATTTTTTGAGGTCAACTCGAGCAACACCGTGATGAAGATATTTCAGTCTCTTGATGTTTAATAACTTAGGGCATGTATCCTATAAGGAAGCTTATGCAAGGTTCCTATCAGATACACTATATCTTAATTTAAGCTACACATAAAAAAATTTGCAGGCAACACTACTAATGGAAAGTTGCAACCATCCCTTTGGAAAAGCTTCTCATTATAAGGAATGTATCTATATATAGAATTGCATTAAGCTCCATATAACTGCAATTATTGTGCTGAGAGGCGCATTCTACAACCCAGTATGACCCCAATGTGTAAGTATGTCGGAATCCAAAAAAAAAACTATTTAAAATAAAATAAAATATGAATAATGTCGTCTTTAAAAATAACTTACATAACCATATAAATAAACAATTAAAAATAAATTTAAAATATGAAGAGTTTTACGAACACTCAAAAAAGAGATATGGTAAATAAATAAAAATATAAATAAAGTAGAGGTATGGTAAATAATTATAAATATAAATAAACTAGAGGTATGGTAAATAAATAAAACCTATTTTATATTTACTCCATAAAGCTCTTTATATTTACAGAAACTTAAAAATAAGTTTTATTTAGGTGAAACCTATGGGTCAAATACCACGGGACAAATTATTATTAATACCATGGGCCGAATACCATGCGCCAAATACCATATTTGTAAAAGAGGTATAAAAAGGTACTAGATATATTTTTCCTAAGGTCAACAGGAGACAATTAGCAAAGTGCTGTAGAATCTCATGAGAGATTAATAATTGTATTTTTTCATGGTTCATTGACTTAATACACAATAGAGATAGAGGGGTTTTCAGAAGTTTCTTTCCTCAGATACATATTGTCTTGTGCAATTGATAATTTCTTTCTCTTACTTGTATGTGATTGTGTGATCATGTTTTGTTTCCACAAATTGTAGGAAGGATTCAATATCTTGTTTCATACATTACAAGATCAGACTAAATCTTGTTGGTTATATTTTCTACATGAAATAGAAGAGAGGGTTGATACCATCTTTCCTTGTGGTGGTTAGCAAGCCACAAAGTCTGTGATAAATACCAACATAAATGGAGGAGGGCTTGCACTATAATTTAGATCCAGAACAGAAGTAGATGAAGACGCAATATTGACAGAGGTAACCCTAGTTTTAGGGTCCACATCGAGATTTGAAGTTGGTGTCAAGATTCAGTCAAATAACTTCCCATAATATATGAATCCATATGAGCTAGGACAATTCTCTTTTGGAAGCAAGAGTCATTTTTTTTCTATCAGTGGATAGGGTTTGTTCTACAACAATTATAAGTACATAAGTATAATGCCCTAGTTAGGACAATTTCCTAGCATTTTTAGTTCATAAGGTGTCCCCTTAATACTGTGACAAATTTGCGTAGAAGAATATGGGTTATCACCCTTAGAGTGAGTTTTATTTTTGAAATATAGACTGTAGATCTAGAAGATGGTTTGCAGATTCAGTATGTGTTGAGATAACAAATCCAAAGGATGGTGGAACTTGAGTAGAAGATTAAGGATGCAGAATAAATGTGCCATATGAAAAATTGATTGACATGAAGAGGAGTTTATTTTGGTGGACTATCCATATAGTTTTATACAGAGATCTGAAGAAACCTATAAAAAATTAGTCAATGTACTATTAGTGGCTGATCTATGACCATAGTTCAGTCATATACAGATTGTTGGAAGGATGATAAGAGGAGTAGTTCAGATTTTTTCATATATTGGACAACAAAGATCAAACGGTCGATACACAAGAACAATGATCTTGAGAGGACTCAAACCATTGTTAGTTGGCATATTTGAAGAGCCATATATGAAGACAATATTGTGGGCCCTAGATCAGTAAAAAATATTGACCGTGGTTGGGTAGATTTATGGTAGTCCAAGTAAAGTTGGAGAGTTCTTAGGTGACTGTAAAAGAAGATCCTTGAATCTTGTTCTTGTGAAGGACAACAAGATTGGTAGAAGGGCAGGTGTATAGGGCCTAAGGATGAGCATACTTTGATGGGATAAAGTAGTAGTCAAGTGGGCTAGCCAACTAGTCCTTTTTCACTATATTGTAGAGGATTGATTTAGTGAGAAGAAGGGTAGCATCCATAGCCCTAAAATTATCATCTTGGAGCCATAGTATGGCAAAAGTGGGCATATCAAAGATTTGTTCAAAAATGGAGTCATGAACAACTTGTTACCACTTAAACTAGTAGTGGACCTAAAAGGGGTTCCGAAGAGGGCAACTTCTAGGAAAAAAGCAAGGGTGGAGGATTAGCCCATTGTCACCACAACTAAGGCTCCTTTCTCTTCACAAAATTTCACTAATGGGAGGAGTCCCAGTAGTTTAGTAAGTAACTTGTAGAGTATAGGTCAATGAATAGATGGGAAATGAACCCAGAAACCCTTT
Organism: Pinus albicaulis; assembly: GCA_034641835.2. NCBI lineage: Eukaryota > Viridiplantae > Streptophyta > Pinopsida > Pinales > Pinaceae > Pinus > Pinus albicaulis. Next base: position 1,307,707,377 of record CM076570.1, read on the forward strand.
CCCTAAGATAAAATAAAGAGTGGGTCTTGCTTTCCTTTTAAGCAAGGGACTTGATCTGTTAGGGCAAGAGGAGGAGGATTGATAGGTTGAGGGAGAATAATAAGACTTGTGAAGGAATTTCTAAATCCCTAAAATCCTTTGGGAACTTGGATTCCCAAATGGTTCTTGATGAAAAGCCTTTGACACCAAATGGGACCACACGGGGTCAAGTGGACCCAGCCCAGGTTCGGGGATGGAATTTAGCATCCAATTATGTTCCTATCATAGACAAGGTGAGGGGAAAGGATCATGCAAGATTTTTTACATCGATGAGTCAAATTGATCCTATTAGGTTCTAACTTTGGTAACACCTAGGCAAAACTTGATCCTAGAGTTAGGGCTTGAGGTATTCAGAGATTCCACCATCAGAATTAGCCCAAATTATGAGGAGAGTGAGGGGACCCACCAATGCAGTTGCCTCTAGGATATAGAATTTTTCCTCTGCCTAGATTCCTGGGAAATTGATTCCCTAGGTCACTTAATGGGGCTAGACCTAGGGAAAAATGGAAAATTGTGAAAAAAGGGGGGAAAATCATCATTTATTTTGAGGGACTAGTGCCTTATTCACTTTGGGATATGGAGACAAGGATGATAATGAAAAATAATGCGGTTTCTTGATCAAGGAGGCCTAGAAAGTCAACTTCGTCCAATGTTAGAGGAAAAATAAAAGTGACCTTCAAGCATTTATACTTCATATAAATGGCGCAATATTGTTGATATAAAATGATATCTAGGACATTTCATTCATATAACAATGGCCCATACATTAAATAAGCTAAAAATACACATAATTCCACATTTCTGTCATGGAACAATTATACCTAGTATAGAAAAATTCAATAGTATGCAACAACAAGAAGAATAGCGTTAAATTTTCACTCACAATGTTAGAGAGTATATACTACTAGCTTAATATTTTCAAAAACAAAGCTCCAAGATAAAAATAGACCAAATACATACATCAAAATTCATCCATGATCCAAAAGAATCCTCCAAGGAAAAATGTGAAGTTCTCTAAAGAAAGAGAGATCCCAAGTCAACTGATGATACAAATGAATCCAACTAACTCCTATTTATACATTGATTAGGAGTTGATCGAATTATCGTATGGGCCTAAATTAGCCTCTAAACGTAAAATATTATGCAAGTAACCCTAAAATTTGGTGACAATCCCACCAAACACAAGGGATTAAAACCCTAAACATATAATACAAAGAAACTATGGCCTTAGGTAAAGAAGAATCATAACCAACTCCCCACATATTTACTTATTTTTTTTTTTAATATATCCCAACCCTTACTTCACCTAATGAGTCCTCTAAAACACACTTTCATTAACAAAATCGATCAGAGGAGAGCATACATTTTGATGAATCTCAATAAGAAGAATTTTGTGCTAGTTTTTCTCTTAAAGAGTGAGAGGTTTTGGCACTAGCTCATAGCTTATATTTTGTGTCTCTTGTCTTCTTATGTTCAAAAATTGGTTATATTTTTATGAAGAAAAACATTAATGATCTAAAAAAAAAAAATCCTAATCTTAAGACGTTAAAGAGAATTAAAAAAAAAAATCAATGAAGAGAAATCACCCTAATGCTAATGCCCTAGATTTCTCAAGATCCATGACTATTGGTTGGTAAACGAGACTTTCTAATATCAATTGATCATTAGTAAAAGGATAATTTATGGTTGAAAATACTCAAATAGTCAATATTTTATCATCGAATACTTGACAATATACTTTTTAATTACCCTCTACGGTGTTGAAAATTATTCAAATTCACCCAATACTTAATTCAATGTTTTAATGTTCTCGTAAGCATAACCTCGATCACATCTCATAGATACAATTTCTCTTATGTGGGTTTCCAGAACAGAAAGGGTTCGGGGCTTGATGTACAACCAAATAATGAAGAGAACCATAATGAAGTTGGAAGAGGCCTTGATCCGAATTGGTTGTGGATTGATGAGGATTTCCCCTAATCAAAGTTTCTAGGTTGCTTTGTTTGGTCCACACTGTAAGAATGGAGACGTGAGTAGTGAGTAGTTTTAAGTGTTACAATATTAGTTAAGCCTCTATCTTTTCAACTCAATGAGGTGCTTAGGAAAGTTAATTAATGAAATCTATCGCCATGTATAGATATTCTCTAACGAGAAGGGACATTAATAATTCAGAGTGGAAATGGAATTTAATACACTAGATCCAAATAATCTTCTGCCTCCATGGGGGCCCATCATTCATATACTAGAATCAATGCTCCTACTTTTGTCTTTTTTTCCACCACATGCATAGATTTATTATTACCTAAAGAGGCTACATAATTTGCTATTTAAACAACTTCTTCAGATATAGATAGCTTCAAATCTTGTTCTTTCACTATTGAATATAATAATGCAACTGCCCCTGTTACTCTAATATCCCTATTTTTAATGATTTTATTAGACATTTGAACAATCCTAAAGGTCAAGTGGACCAAAAGGAAAAAAATTATTGTGGACATATTTTATTAATTTAAATTAAATAAAAATGGAAATTGATTTTTTGTGCAAATAATAGAGCATAATTAGATGTCATGAATTCAATTCCATGAGGATGGATAAGATTCCAAAGACTTTCCTAGATTCTCAGAAAATCCTTGGAGAAATTAAATTAAATTTAAATATTACATCGTAGATAAAAATCTAAAAAGATACCTTATTAAAGTGGAAAGTTACTAGGAAGAGGTGGAATGAAACTAGAAAGAGGGAAAAAATAGTTTTAAAGTACTTTTGTGGAAAAAACAAAAGGAAAACCTAGGAAAAAAGGAAAACATCATCCTGATTAACTGGACGTAGTTATGGGAACAAGTTGATGGGAAAGCAGGCTAAATAGGCCATTCCTCGGTAGAAAAGAGGTTGTCTACTCCTGGAAGGAATTGGTCTCTGCCCGGGGGGAGCTATGGAGAGAGAGCTCAAGTTGGGTGGAAAATATTCTTACCAGAATTGGTATGCACAAATTATTTAATTATGTTTTATTATTGTGTTATTATAATGAAAGATATAGATTTGATGGGTTAGATAGAAATATCTGTGATAAACTATATTTTGTGTTGTTAAGTAGTATTATACTTTTCTGTTAATGGTAGATTTCAAGGTCCGATGTATTTAACAGAATCTCCTATAATATATATATTTTAGTCCCATATAGTTACACAGACAATTATAAGAATTATGCGAACTCTTAGAATGTCTTAACCCTATGACATGTTTAAATCTGAGGTTAGGTAGGGAATATTACTATTTCATTTACACAGAAAAAATAGATATATACATGAAAAGGAAAGTAAATTTAATGTATTTATCAATTTAACCATAATAACATAAATCAAAAAGTGATACAGTTGATGAAATTCTGTTCTCTTAGTAAACATGAAATGTGGAATTTCAAACCATATATGCTATTGTAACATATTTAGAATATTTTATATATCTACATTTATTTCATCTCATTTTACAAAGATCTTAGTTTGGGTTCAAAAAAAATTTCTTCAAAGTTTGGATTTAAGAGCATTTCTTGGAAGCAAACTGATTTTACAAAGAATTATTTTGGGTTAAAATTTTTTTTTGGAAGACATTTGTTAGAGGCGGCCTAATTTTGGCAAAAATTGTTTTGAACTTAAAAAAATTTCTTGGACGTACATTCAAAAGACATTTCTTGGAGGTATGTACGTGTTTTGAGTTGAAGTAAATCTTTTGAGCTTCGTTTCATTTTTATAAGACATTTTTCTCTCGAATTTTTTAAAGTAAGTGTTTTGGATTGAAGTAAGTATTTTTTGCAAAAAATTTAAACTGAATTTTTTTTAAATTAAATCTTTTGTGATATTTTTGTAATTGAGTTATTGTCTAATATTTTGAAGGAAATTTTTTAAATTTCATACCTTATTATCATGGGAAATCGAAGAACTTGTGCGAGAAAATATGATCGAAAAAGAGACCCTGAGGAACATAGAGAAGAGACGAGACAATCTCGCAAAAGAAAGTTAGAAGCCCTCTCAAATATTGAAGAGGAAAATCAACCTCAAGCAGAGGTGTGAAACAAACTATACAGCTATAATGTATGAAAGTATATATTTTAAAAAATTTTCAATGTAAATAAAAAAAATTTTTATTTGATGAACTAATTTGAAAAATATTTTTGTTTAATGTAAACAGACAGAGATATTCCTCAAAATATTGAAGAAGAAAATCAACCTCAAGCAGAAATTGAAGCAGGTATGTAAATGTAAATATTATGATCTATTGATATATTTAAAATTTTCCTAATTTAAAATGTGAAGCTTAATTTTTATTTGATGAACTAATTTGAAAAATATTTTGTTTAATGTAAACAGACAGAGATATTCCTCAAAATATTGAAGAAGAAAATCAACTTCAAGCAGAAATTGAAGCAGGTATGTAAATGTAAATATTATGATCTATTGATATATTTAAAATTTTCCTAATGTAAAATGTGAAGCTTAATTTTTATTTGATGAACTAATTTGAAAATATTTTGTTTAATGTAAACAGACAGAGATATTCCTCAAAATATTGAAGAAGAAAATCAACCTCAAGCAGAAATTGAAGCAGGTATGTAAATGTAAATATTATGATCTATTGATATATTTAAAATTTTCCTAATGTAAAATGTGAAGCTTAATTTTTATTTGATGAATTAATTTGAAAAATATTTGAAATTTTAGATATATTTATTAATTTAGTTATTTATTGAATATGTACTATTTTTTTGAATATGTACAGATGAAATCACTATCGATAATGAGATGTTAGAAAATGTTGACACTCACACATATGGAGATAAAAAACCTGACCATGTTATACGATGTTGTGTTAACTGCATTTTTGAAAAGTATTTCTTAAATGAGCGGGTGACAGTTCAGGCTCAAATGTTGAAAGGTCTCCTCATTAAGGAAATTAAAAGAAGCTACGACACTATTGGGTATTCGAAAATTAACCAAAGATAAAAAAATGAAGGAAGAGGTGATAAAAAATATGAATAGTGCTATAAAGTCAATTAAGATATCTAGAGAGAAAGATGTTTCAATTGTACATAGAGGAATACAGATGGCAATGGTTTCCTCAATTACTCAAGAGAATCATTTGGTAACATCTATGGCACGAGCACTGGGAACCTCGTGAATTTTTTTTCACAAACATCAGAAATTTCGATTGCAAATAGATGTAAATGCTGAACTTGCTTGTTGGAGAGCTATTTGTAGGCAACCATGCAAAGATAGACTTGGAGAAAATGTTAAGAAAATAATATATGAATATTGGAAGAACAATTCACATGTTTCACCAACTGCAAGGCATGTGATGCGAAGAAGAATAGCATGAAATCAGTATGAAGAACATGAAAAACATCTCTTGGAAACCACTCAGATAGATTTATTCAACAATTTCAAAGAAGAGAATCATCAAATTCATGTTTCACACAGTGATTTTGTTCAACAAAAACCATGGTATGTAAACCTATCACCGTACGCGACACTTGTTGTTGCCGTTATCATGTGGAATTTGAGTTATATTATGACACATTCCTTGATTTCGGTAGAACATTATGGAATGATTCGCCTCCTCCTTCCACTATCTGTTATTTCATATCTCAAATTCTATGTGAAAGAGAAAGCGATGAACTATTTTACAAAAAGAAATGTGTTGGTGGTAAAAAATGCGATGATTGTGGAAATTTGACTAAATTTCAAAACAAATATCGTATTGATATAAATGATCAATCATTGTACAACATGAAATTGAAACGGAAGAGATATGAATATATCGATACATCGATTCAAGGTGCAAATAGTGTTAAAAGAATTTAATTACTAGAAGACGAAATTTTTCTGATAGACTTTTTGAGAAAGTTTGAGGCAGAAATTTACAAATACACCAAGCATTCCCATAGAGCTCGATGGCAAGAATTGCAATTCAAAAAATCTCGTGAAGTTTTTCCACCAGGGACCATTTTGTCAGTGATTGATTTTGCATAAAACTACACATTTGTTCCACAAAAAGAAATTCAGAGTGAATACTATCATTCTGACCAAGTCTCCATGCTCATCCATATTCTATAAAGACATGCTAAAAAAAATGTCGATCATATAGAAAGCACGAGTGAAAATCGACATATCATTAAAGAATATCACTTTTATATCAATGACGATCGTACACATGATACATGTTTTGTACAAAATTGTTTTGGAAAAATTTATGATTCATTGAAAAATCGTGGAATAACATTAAATGAACATTGGATATGGTCAGACGACTGCGCAGGTCAATTCAAATTTGCACGATCATTCTTTTGGTTGTGTTGTCTTCATAAGAAAACCCGCATTAAACATTGTTGGAATTTCTTTGAGACTGGCCATGGAAAAGGAGAACATGACAGTGCAGGAGCATGCAAAAAACGAGTACTTCGAAGATATCAAATGAACCACTCTGCAAGCCGACTTGTGAACGCTGAAGAAGTTGTTCAATGGTGCATCACTACTCTAAGCCATGAGAGAAACCCATCAAGAGAAGTGCGAAGGTAGATTCAATTTAATTTATATTGGAAATATAATTTTAAACATTGTACATTTATTATGCAATGATTATCTTTGATTGTATTTTGATATCATATTTACAAATTCTTCTTCTAATTTTCCATATAAAGGTTTTTCTGGCATATTGGAATCGAAGACGTAGATAGATCAATTAGAAATGACGTTGAAACAATAAAAGGGACTCAAAAATTGCATTCAATTCAAAGAAAGTCGTCTAGAAATGTGTTTGCATTGGATAAAAGAAAATATTCTTGTTTTTGTGATGTTTGCATAGACAACACAAAATCCAATGACGTTTGTGAAAACAAATTGTATGTGAACAATTGGAAACATACAGAGCTAAATACAAAGGGAAAAATGTCTGTTGCAATGTTTGAATAAATGCAATCAGAGGAAACTAAAATATCATCCAATGGTGATCGGGTTTCCGATCTTGTTAGAGAAGGTAACATTTGAATTGCTTTCTAATGATTTAAAGATCTAGAAATAAATTTAAATATGCATAATTTTGTTAAATTTATTTTATTGTGCAAGAGATGTTTTTGCTGTAATTGAACCTATTGACAACGATGAAAATGTGAAGTATTATTTGATGCGTTGCACTGAATGAAAAATGAAATTATTACAAAACTATAATGATCACAGATTTCAGTATGACAGAGGGTCTATTATACTGAAAGGTTATTTTTCAGACAAACTCATCAAAGTGGAGACTTTGTTTACTTTGAAGACTATGAACCTAATTCCATAAGTTGTCAATATAGTCACTTGGTGTGTGCAGCACGCATAAAGTTGATAGAAGTTCAATCAAAGAAAAAATCGAAAATTAAGAAATGGAAAATGTCAAAATCCGATCATGAACGGATTATTGAGGATGAAATTCCATTAGAATTTTTTTGAGTGAAGTGTCCAACAATTTATTATCTTTGGATTAAATATGTTTTAGAACTTCCAGTACTCAACTAAAAATTGAGCTGCTTATGTTATTTGTGGTTTGCACATGTTACAAATTGTTTGGGTACAAGCACGTGCTCTAGTATCAACTGAAAGTAGTTTTTCTATACATGTGCATTGATGAAAAATGTTATATATATATATATATATATATATATATATATATATATATGTTCTATAATGAAATTAATTGTTCTAGTTTTACTATGTGCATTGATGAAAAATTATTTACGTACTCAATATATATGTTCTAGAATGAAATTAACTGGAACTAGTTTTTCTATGTGCATTGATGAAAAACTAGTTGGATTTTCTGGTAAAAAGTATGGACACAATGTAAATAAATCATCTGCAGTATAGTTTTGTACGAAAATTCCTTTCAAACAAGAGACTTGGAGCACTTCTCCAACTTTTGGTGGGATTTGACCCACATCTCTAATCCTAATTGAAAATCTAGTACAAAATCTGCTTGTCCAATGGTCGGATATTTTCAATGTGCATTGATGAAAAATGTTACTTGTCTTGGATAGATATGGTCTAGAATGCACAATTAATTGTTCCAAGTAGTTTTTCTATGTGCATTTATGAAAAACTTGTTGTATTTTTTGGTAAAAAGTTTCAACAATGTAAATAAATTGACAACGCTACCATTTTGAGTGCATTAACGACATTAACCCAAATTAAAAAAAAAAATATATGTACTAGAATTATATTTCCAATAAAAATTAAAGGGATAATTTGTACATATATCTACTTCTTTAAACTCTTTTTTCAATTAGAGCTCAATTGATACATGGTTAGTTGCATTGAAAAGCTATGTTCTTCCTATAGTAAATTTTTCATTCAAACAAAATTACATGGAGAGATCAAAAGAAATCTTAAAATTCCAAATGTACTTCAACCATCCAAAAGGGATTTGTGCAGCATTACTTGACATGCCATGCCAATTATAGTGAACAACTATCCAATAGAAACATTTAACATTATATACCACATGTGCCAAATGTAGATTGAAACCATCCAAAACTTTAAAATTTTAAATTTTTTTGATAATATATCGTGCAACATTAAAACATTAAACATCACATGTGAAATGTAGATTGAAACTGTTCAAAACTTGAGTTTAAAAAACTTTAAATTATATATAGATCGTTACTTCACATGCCATGCCAATTCTAGTTCAACTAGATCCAATAGAAACATTTAACATTATATACCACATGTGCAAATGTAGATTGAAACCATCCAAAACTTTAAGTTTTAAAAACCTTTTGATTATATATTGTGCAACATTAAAACATTAAACATTTAAAGTTCATTAAATATCACATGCAAATTGTAGATTGAAACCATCCAAAACTTTAAAATTTTAAAATTTTTTGATAATATATCGTGCAACATTCAAACATTAAACATCACATGCGAAATGTAGATTGAAACCGTTCAAAACTTGAGTTTAAAAAACTTTAAATTATATATAGATCGTTATTTCACATGCCATGCCAATTATAGTTCAACTAGATCCAATAGAAACATTTAACATTATATACCACATGTGCAAATGTAGATTGAAACCATCCAAAACTTTAAGTTGTAGATTGAAACCATCCAAAACTTTAAGTTTTAAAAACCTTTTGATTATATATTGTGCAACATTAAAACATTAAACATTTAAAATTCATTAAATATCACATGCAAAATGTAGATTGAAACCATCCAAAACTTGAGTTTTAAAAACTTCACATGCCATGCCAATTATAATTCAACTATCCAAAAAAAACATTTAACATTAAATATCACATGCCAAATGTAGATTGAAACCATCCAAAACTTTTAACTTTTAATTTAACAAAAAAATATAGATCACAACATTACTTCACATGCCAAATGTACTCCAAGCATCCAAAACTTAAATTTTAAAAACAAAACCAATTATAACACATGTCATTACATAACATGCCAAATGTAGTTCAAATGACAATATTAATTTATAATGACAACATTACTTCACATTCACATGCCAAAAGTATTAAAACCATCCAGAAATTAAATAAAACAAATTATATAATAACAATGTAATAAAATATGTCCAAAAATTGTAAATCTCACAGTATCAAACTGTATCAAGTTTAACAAATTTTAAAACCATCTAAATTTTGAAATCAAATCTACTGTAAATCATGTCCATCAAATGGAGACGGATCTAGCGTCTTCCCTACTAGGGTCTCAGTCTGCACCCTATCATGTGAATGAGAAACCTACATACACAATGCACATGTATTTGAACATTAAAATTTGATTTTTAAAAAATGAATGAGAATATATATATCTAGAACTTCATGTAAAAAACAAAATATAACAAAAAAATCATGCAATACCTCATAAGGTTCCCTCTCCATTTGATGAACAAGTTCTCCCATAAGAACATCTGCAATGGTAAACTGTACAATATACATGTACAATTTATATATATATATATTGAAAACTTTCAAATGAAAATGCACGTGTACATATATACACTTATTTTTAATAATATTAAAAAAAGGAACTAAAGACAACTTGTTCAAATGCTGTGGATGTTCCTATCTCCGTCGCTAGAGTCCGCGGATTAAAGAAATCTATTATAGGAACCTAAATTCAAAAATTTTTAAATAACTCAAAATATAGATCTCTCTCTCTCTCTCTATATATATATCTCAATTTTTAATGGAACTTTTTGAGGTAGAATATATATATATAACTTTTAAACATAAATTTTAAACTTGTGAAAAATTGTCCACACTTGTGGCTCATCTCCCAAGGAAGTAGAAGGTACATCTCCCAAGGAAGAAGAAGGTACCGCCATCCCAAAAACATCAGACGGAATCGGTACCTGTTAAAACATTTTATCAAATTATATATATACATACATGTACATGTGTGGCAACAATTATTTATTTTAGAGTCACTTAAAAACACTAACATACATGTGCCAACATATCATGATGGTCAGACCCATCTGCATCGTTTGAGCCAGAGGTCCCGAACGTAATATTAACATTTTCATCACACATCATGCCTGAGAACTGCAAATGGTGTTTTAACATATAATCATACATTTTTGTTAGATTAATGTACACATACAAATAAATGTATACATGCACATACACATGTATTTATTACAAATTGTACACATGTATATGTAAAAATAATTTCAAACCCTAAGATCACTAACACATACTGTTCCGGTGCCCTCTTCCTCATGAAAAATTAGGTCTTGCAAACCATTGCGACAATTTATTGCATATGTTCAGAGATCTTCAACATTCATGTTGTAAATCTCCTCATCTATACAATAAAAAAAATTGGCATGTGCATTTTCACGTGCTCTTTGTCAATTTAAACAAAGATCGACTCCACTCAATCCGCTATGAACATTGTCGATCATAACGTCCCTTGCTTCTCGACTTATTTGAGAATTTGCATCCATCTCTCATCGCAGAGTTTCGACTCGAAACGGTCGACTCACCAATGGTGGCTTAGGGTGAGGCAACTCCACATCTCGCTTAGCGCCCTTATAGTCATATAATCGACCTTTCCCTGGGCCAAATTTTTTTGAAGGAAGGTCATTGTAGTTGGGTTTCATACCCAAAAAAAATTCTGCATAAAAAATTGTGCAAAATAAACAATAACCTCATCGTTCCATGGAAGCCTTCTATAGGCCGCAAGATGCCTATCATACAAATAACGAGCTTTGTCTGGGTGCTTGAAATACTGCACCTTCAACATTTTTCTTTTTGGCCCTTCCTTATAATCAAACATTGACATACTTATTTTAACTCTTTGTTTCCGTCTCCCTTTATACAGAATTTATCACTCTTTCTTTCTCTTTCTCATCAGTTCTACAATTGAATCAGTCGTTGGCCCAAGATTTCTGTACACATTTACCATTTCACCCAATGAATGTGTAACTATTTCAAGGCTTTGTCGACTCTCAACAGGTAGAGACAAAGCCACGAGATCTCTTTGCAATTTTGCATGAAGTCTTTCACACCTTTGTAAGGTGCATTCCGCCATGTTGGTTTCCCATGGTATATCAATAATCTCAGCTCAACATGACCCTCCTGAAAACCAGACCCAGAATGACGCTACTGGAACTGCACTCCAAAATGACCTTGTTGAGTCCACACGTGGTGATCATGCCTTCTGGGAATTTAAATATCACCCCCTCCTTGCAACCTGTTACCACTCATACCTCGACCGGTTGAACCTTGGCCTCTCTCCATGGATGGAGTAGAAACCCTTCTCCTCTTACCTCCTAAAAATTAAAATATGAAACTTATTAACAACTAATTTAACTCACAAAGTTAATAAAAATTCAATTCCATATGTACACACATGTATGGAGATTTAAGATTATATTTAAATACCGTGAACATCCCCCGATCCCTGAACCTCCATATGGGATTCGACTGATCTTCGTCATTCATCCTCCATGATATATATCTATTGGTCAACATTTACACAAAATAGATTTCAAAAAATAAATTTGTAATTTAGTGTACACAAATTATGTAGAACACAACTTTCAAAGCAGTAATTGATCATGTGTGAAACTAAATTTAATCGAAAAAGAAATTATAAAAATGATAAGTTCACCAAATTGCGCTTTACATGGTGGGAGCACACTTGGTATAAAATTTACCACTTATACACTTTAGTTTGTGGGAGAAATGGCACATGTACATAGTTTACCTTAAAGTTGTTGTGTTTTATGGATATTAAAATGAAGAACTTCTATTTAGATCCATTCCAGAGATTGACTGTAGGGGTATTTACTAGATATGTCACCTTTCATAAAAGATGAGATCCAGAGGCTACCTGGCCCTTTACAGACTCTGCCTATAGAACTTGTAGAAGTAAACACTAGAGGCATTAACAATATCAAAGAACGTTTTCATACTCAGACATGGGAATGTGTCTCTTTCCCTACGCAAAAAAAATAGTTCAAGGTAGTTAATCTTCATAGACACGTCATCAAGCAGGTCAATGTGATCATCCCCAACTTAATTTTCATGAAATTAGGCTTGGAATCCTCTACAACCTAGTGGATGGAGTTGAATGGGAACTAGGTCAAGGCCTTTACAAAATACATGCTAGTGAATAACACTTACTAGGTTATGCCAACAAATAAAGTGGGAGAAATATTTTCTCCTCGAGGTTATCCAATTGGGTGTGTAATACCAACTTCACCCATTTCCTAACATGTTTCTCTCTTAGGTTACAAAGTGTCTTCACCTTATTAGTTATATATTTTTCAATTTCCCGTGGATTCCTTGAATTTTTTCTCCTACCATCTCCCTCTCTCACTCCCCAAATTATTGTCATCAAACATGCCCCATTGAGGATCTGGAGCAATGTTTGCACCATACTTAGAACTATCATTGTTGCTAATTGAAATTGGAGTCATGTATACTAGATTTCTTGCTTAAGTGGCTCTTACTTGGACAATATCCTGAGATAGTTTGACATGATGGTCATATGAGGTTGGAAGCTGCTTGGTGTAATTTTCCTTAAATCTTCAAAAAAAATTTGTTAAAAATTGTTACGATAATTTTTTATTAGTCTCCTATTACTAATACAAAACACACAATTGCAACAGCACCATGTTCCATGAGGATGAATTGAATGTCAAAATTGAATGTCAAGCCAAATTGCAAGGAAATTTGCATTCATTTTAGAAAAAAGAAGGCGTGACATTACAACCATGCTAGAAAAAATTATGCAAATAAGGTTGCTAAGTATTGATACTTACCATGTGTTTCAAAGCCATAACGAAGGTTGGCTTTGAGAGTGTCCTCCCAAAGCCCTGTCTTGAGATGAAATTTAATTCAATGTCTCTTAGAGTTGCAAGGTGGAATTGATAGAACCATTTGATTTCTTTACCATAGATGGATATCTCCTTTCATCTATACCTTTCTCTACCATCTTATTTCCAAGTGAAATGGGAATTTTCACATTTTGAATGCCATTACCATGTAATTTGGTAGCCTGCTAGCTAGACCTATCACAATTAAGGTTGTCATACCAAACTATTTCTCTTTCTCAACTCAGTGACCATGACTCTCTTCTCACACTGCTTACCATATAAGATCTTCAATTGTACATGTCACGCAAAGTTGGGGGTTCTAGGTCTACACCTATTAGGTAAATTTACCTATTTTATGGCATTGTGGTCCTTAAATTTGGAGGTGTTCCACTTGAAAAAGTAGGCATTAAATATGGATGAAAAGGATTTCTTTTAACTTTGATAGAATCTCCTCGTGGAATTACTGAATTTCTCGACGACATCATGCTATATTTGCTTAGAGAAGAAGGTTTTGGAGGAGAAATTGAATTCTTTCAACTTATTTTTGGCATTGAAGTTTGAAATAGTAGTTTCGATGACTCCATTGATGACCTTATTAGTGTAGTGTCCTGATGCAAAACAAATGGCTGACCTTAAAGATTAGTTTAAAGATGCTAGTTGTTTGTGAGATTCTGGTATGTTTTCACCCGAATGTTTCTTTGTTGTTGGACTTGATCAAGACATGTAATTTAACTTTACGAGTAGATTGAAGACCTTGAAGAGGTTTTAGATTTTGTTGTTCTCACTGAAGGTTTTTGTCTATTTTCGTTTCTTAAACCATCATTTCCATAGGACATTTTTGGTGAATAGATTCTTGACCTTGATGAGAGGATATGATACCTTGAAGAGGCTACATCTTTTGGTGACGTCACTAATTTTTTCTCTATTATTATGTTTGTTAAACATCTCGCTTAGGGCAAGGAAACTCCACATATATTGTACAGTTTATGGGACATAAATCAATATGTAGAAATATTCACTTGGTTTTTATAATTGGATAGAAGAATGACTTAAAATGACCTTGTATGTCTTCTCATTTTAGAGCTCAAATTTTTAGGAAGGATTTAAGTATCCACCTTTCAAGAATCACTAGAAGAGGTTGATAAATAATATAGGAAGACAAAAAACTAACCAGTGGTGAACTAAATGTATTTCTTGGGAGGTAGATTGGCATATGGACTTTTGGTAGCTAGAAATTTTCCAAATAAGTGAATGTATTTGAAAACCAAACCTCTAGTTTATTTTGGTTTAGAAAAGGTCTAGAATTTGAAAAGTGAATTCCCTCTTTCTTCCTCTTACATGTCCAATGATCAGAATCTGGATTGAGGGAAAAAAATTTCCTAGAAATAAAAATTTTTCATTTTATTTGTTGTACACGAGTTTTTAAAAGCTAATTAACTAATAAATTTCTCACAAAATACACTTAAAGCTTGACACATATACCCCTTCCCAATTGGCTAACTTTAGATGATCCTAAACACATTTTTATTTAACTAATGAGGGAGATAGCCCAACAAAACTAGTTTGTCCATATTCAAATCAAGTTTGTATCAAAGTACAATTTAGCTCATTTTAGTCAAGGTTAGCTAGAAGAATTAGCTATTGATTTCTGTCTTCAATTTCCTCTCAAAATGAATGTGTACGTGCTTTTGAGAGACACACTAGAGGAATAAGGTCCAATTTTTTGATGAAAATGTGTTATGAAAGTAAAGGGTTAAATTCAAACATGTACAAGGCATAGTTGAACCAAATGTTGTTGAGGAAGGGCCTAATTATTTGGGTCTTGGTTATGGAAAACATGATGGAGAATGCTCCAAAGCCAAGGAGGCACATGAAGCTGTTCCAAGAAGGAATTTTATTTCATGTTCATTACCTCAAGCTTGTGAAGTTTGTGTTCATGATGAATGGAAAAGTTTGACACCCACTTTGCAAGAAGATGTTAATAATCATGCAGCTAATGAGAATGTAAAAGAAGAGTATGTTGAAAGCTCTAGAGTCATTGAATTCATTGCTAGTATTCAAAGGAGAGCCACTACCTCATCAAATTCACCTCCTCAAGAAGGCGACAATGGTGAATGTTCAAGGTATAAATTTTCCTTTAATCAAATTGCTTTTGATTATGATAAACATGGTAAATATTCACATAAGATATAGAAAAGAACTTGCACATGTTCCTTTTGTGTTTTGAATAATCATAATGTTTATAGATGTTGGAAGAAGATATCCATGCACATTGAAAATTTCTAAATAAATGAGGCAAAAATTCAAAGGCCCATTGGACAAGGAAAATGATGTTGAAAATAAGATGCAATTGTTTATTACTCATTGCCATAAGAAAGGTCACCTTGTAGACAAGTGTTGGACTTTGTATCCAACAAATCATCCACAACATTTGAAGAAGGTGTAAAGAGATAACGAAAAGAATGGAAAAGAGGATTCCATAATTGATGAGGGTTAGGATGATTCACATGATGATGAAGTGCAGCTAAAAGAAGCGCCATTGAATTGGTTTGCTAACAGATGGTTATATTTCTTATCCAATTAATGCCTTGCATGTATTTTGATGTTTCATGAATTTCTTTGCAAATTCAAAGTATGGTGCATGTTGCATGAAGAAAGATGTTGAAAGTAGAGTTATGTTGACACACTTAAATGCAACAAATATGGAAATTTGTACATGAGCTATTATTTGACTTGAGAGTCAGTTGTTTGAAGAGGCATGTTTTGTCGATTTGTGTTTGGTTGATGGTTTTGTACACCAATATGTAAGAGTACATGGAGATATTCACATGATGTGAATTTTTTTTTCTTTGAAGGAGAAAAATGATATGTCAGCGAGCTATGTTTCTTGCATGATATGTTTTCAGTTTGATGGTTTTGTTTGTGACAAGACGTCACAAGATTTTGGGAAGGTCCACTCTTGAGCGAGAGCCTCATGATTACAACCTAATCATGAGAATCAAATGGGAGTGCATCCTTATTTTGAAAACAAATAGGATTCTAAGCTACCTATGACTCAAACCATTATTTTTAAATTTGAAATATCATGGTGTGTTGTTTCAATGCCTGAATCCATAACCCTAACATAAATTGTTTTATTCTTTTTTTGCAGGATTTAGTTGGTTATATTAAAATTCAGTTGAATTTAAAATTCTTGGCTTAGTGGCATGAACCAAACATATTGTACATGTATTAAATGAGGAATTTCGCTCTCCGAATCATTTCTAAATCACCCATATCACCAAGAAAACATGTTTTAAAAGAACATACTTTGTTATGGGAAAGACCTTAGGTTTCAAATATTATAAGAAGGTTTTTGATATGGTTGAGAGAATGTGGAAAATAGAATCCATAAAAAAATTATTTTTCAAAACGTACTACTTTCAAAGTATCAACAAGGAATGTACAAGGGTGTTCAATGAATTAACGCTATTTATTTAAATTCCATGATGTATATCTTACTCATAATTTTTAAAAATTATTAAATAATGATCTAGATTGGATAATTATATTATTTGTCATATATTTTGATGCTTATAGAGTGAAAAAACTGAAAGAATCAATCAGGGTCATTTAATATGTGGGGAGGTTCAGTCTAACCTTGGAGTCATTTTGAGGTATTAAATATCATTTCTCGGGGGTCAAACGTAAATCCCTTGTGTCGTAAATCTTGACCATTATTCTACACTTAAATACATATATCCAATGGTGCAAGAAAAACATCAAATGAAGTTCATTCAAAATTTATGCCTTTAGTAAGTTGACCTATATCATGTTGACCACCATGGTACGAGAGAATGGCATTTTAGCCCCACTACTCATGCATAGAAAGCTAGCTACATGTGGAATTTTGAAAAGACTCTAAAAGGTCTAAAATCACAAACCTCGCCCTTCCTTGACTGAGTCACCTTAGCTTTGAGTATATAACATACAGTGGACACTCCAAGTTGGCTATCACAAACAGCAAATACTTGGCCACTAGGAGGAATAAGAGTTCCATTTTGTGTTATTGTATTTTGTTCCATAGTTGAAAATACAACTAGGAGTGTGAAGTTAGAGAGAAAAATGTATGAATTTAAGTTTTTATAGCAACCTTACACTCTAAAAGTCTTAGCTAACTCTAGAGAGATTACCTCTTTCTTTGTACTCACATATTTTCCATACCAGAAAAGAGAGAGTAGAGCATGTTTACATTTTAGTGTTGTTTTTCTCCCATAAGGATTTCCTAGGGAAAAGGAGTCTAGAGCATCATTACTTTTTAGGGTTGCTTGTCTCCCATATAAGGATTTCCTAGGAAAATAATTGTGTTGATTGTCTAGAGATATGTATGTGTGTGTTTCATTATGTTCTCTATTTCTTACGTTGTGTTTCATTATGTTTTATTTTCTTACATTTCTGCTCGAGCCTATTTTTCTGTCCAATCAAGGCTTATAAAATAACATGAGAAGCAACATGAGACTTGGAACAATCATTTCATTATCTATATGGAAGGCAAGAAGGATTATATCCCCCTAAGCTTAAGCTTATGTAGTTTGTCAATTTTTATCATATATTTTCTGGTAAGGGTAAATGTTTTTTTTATCTATAGTACAAGTCATGAGTTCCCCAATTTTACCTCATGTAAAGCATGATTCTAGGATTACTACAATTTGTACTTGGTTTTTTATTGTGATGATGCCCTGTCTCAATCACTTGGCCATCTCTCGATGGGTAGTTAAATCTTTATAAAAATACTTAAGTAATATTTATCTATTTGTATTATGTGAAATGTAAAAAATGGTATACTATTTTTCATAAAATTGTGTTGAGTTTATCATATATTTCGATGAAAGTTGATTATATGACACGTTTTCTTTAAAAGGATCTAACAATTTTGTTAAGGTATGAATTTGCAATTTTTTGTGGCTCTCTATCAACCTTCACTTCCTCATTTCTAGAAAAAATCTACTTGCTCATTCGTATACCCACTTTCTATTCAAATGCATGAGTTTTGAACTCTCGATAACTATGTTTTTCCACACAGGAAAATTATATGTCACATTTTATACTAAAGTTCCAAATATTATTTTGAAGTTTGGATTACTGTTATTCTTTTATATAATTTAACATTAGATATAATTTTAAATTGAAAGCTACTTAGATGAAATATAGCTTAGATATGGCATTTGAAAATTATTATCTATTTATTAAACTAAAGGACATAATTATTACACATGTTTAATTTACATTCAAATGCTTCTTTGATTTATCTCCTATAGCTTAATGTAATGCTAGATATATAATTTAAGTTGAAGGCCCATGAGATAAATATGACTTCTATGTGAAATTTGTATTGAATCATCTATTTGTTGTGTTATATGAACATAATTGGTACGCATATCTAATTTGCATTACTAATATGTCATGCTTATTTAATTTATCTTTTATAGATGACCGGAGCATCCCTTTTTAATCTATCCCTTTTGACTTCGGATATGTGGGAAATACTCATCCGAATATTTTTCTATCATAAAGCAGTGAGTAAAATTGTATTCCATTTGTGTCAATGTTAAGGTTAAGAACATGGATTAAAGTTTTATATAAGATACATTGCCATGGTGTACATTTATATCTAAAGAGTCCAAATCCTCATTCAAAACCATATGTTTTGTTGATGTAGTTTGATTGGTTATATTGCATTGCTTTTGCAGTTGTTGCTGTGGGCCTCACCATCTAGTGATTTTAGGTAAAAAATTATTTACATGGAATTTTGAAGTATCCTAGAATGTTTATTATTTATCACTACTAGCCTTGGTGATTTAGTTGTTTATTTTGATGCTGCTTGGTTACCCATATTTAATAGTTGTTCATGTTTAATTCATTGTTAAGGCTTTTTATTGGCCTATCAGGATGTATTTTTCTCAAATCCATAATGGCTAAAAGAATGAAATTTATCTATGAAAAAGAGAGGTCATATGGAAAAAAAATTGTTTGCAAGTGTTCTTTTGAACCCATAGAACTTGCAACCCCAATATGGATACAATACTAAGTAATACATTGCCTCCTCATCTAACTTAGCCAGGGATTTGAAATACTATATTTGAGTTGGTTAGCTCCATTTCAAGATATTATAATGTTAGATTATTATTTCTATAGATTTTGATTATGGTAGTAAAATGTTACAAAAAAACCAGAAACTACAAATAATATTATTCTAGATATATGTAAAAAGGACATGGTAGAGAAAATCAAACAATATTAAACTTTTCATAAATAGTTTAGATATAAATACATTTTCTAATTTTGATTGTAAATTCCAAGGCTTAAAGCAATAATTTTTCTAATAATTTTTTTAATTAATAAATAAAAAGAAGCATTTTCAATCAAAATCACATCCAACATATAATAAAAATAATAAAAACAATTTAAAACTTCATACACTATGACATTAATATGGCAAAGAGCATAAAAATATACAAGCAAAAAATCATTTTCTATAATAATGGAGAGCTTCAAATATACAAGAAAAAAAATCTTTCAGCCTCCTTGTATCCCAGAACCTCACTATTACTGATTCACCCCCCTCTTGTAATTCCTTATTCCAACAATTAGCAAGAGGATTGAAAAGCCAACAAGGTGCAATCAGATACTCAAGAGATAGTTGTAGAGCCAATTGTTAGATGCAACCAGATACTCGGGAGATAGGTGCATATCTAGTTGCAATGACATAATAGCTCAAGAGACATCGAATTTCTAGTTGCAAGTGCGAATTACAAGAAATTAATGTGAATAGGGTGCTAGTGTGAATTGGCTAGTTGCAGAGTGTAGGTGCAGTTCTAGCTAGAGAGAGACTCCAAGAAGGGGTTTCAAGACAGAGCAGGTTTCCAACATTCCAGTCAAGAAGGGAGGCAAATATTTCCAACAAAAGAGGCAAGAACAAGTTCCCTAGTGGTAGTGCTATGCAACCCAGTTAGTCAGTGCATGTTGTAGGCAAGAGTGCCGAGTAGCTGGGAGTCTCCAAAGAGAGTTTCTAGAGGTAGAACGAGTTTCCCAAAAGCAGTAATACACATTTTATTAGGTAGGACTACATCTAGCATGGAGGAGGCCGAGTTGATTTGCTAGTCTAGGAGATTTCCCTGTTCTTATTGTGAGGGAGATCGAGACTCACTAGTGTAGTGATAGAATCCAAGAAGAGGCAACACATGGGAATCAACAATGAGAGATCAAAGTAGCGCAATGGAAGTGCATATTGGTTCATCTACAACGTTAGCAGATGAATCAAAGTAGCAGATCGACGTGGTGGACAACGATTGCCGAAGTACCTTCTTCGCATAGATTTCTAGTTCTCAGTGCCATAGGGGGATCTGTTTGTAGATGGGTGATGTAGTCTCTCCAAGAGTGTGAGTTGAATGAGGCAAAGGGAGTTGTTGAGGCAACTAGGTACTTTACTAGTCAGATTGATTTGCAAAAGTGAAGCAATTCCTACTTTGATTTGTAAAATAATACATTATATTCCAGTTCCTTCAGAAACAAATCCGAAAGTCAAACCTATATGATATGTATACAGACAATTCAGAAAAATAATATCCGACAGAGAAAGAATCTAAACCTCAACCAAAACCAACAAAAACATCTCAAGAGACTTTAGAAAGACAGCCCATCAGAAAGACAGCCCATCAGTAAATCATAGCACACATAAATTCCAACCCCGAAAGCCTTAGCAAGAAAATAAGAACCAAAATTAGGCGAAGTACCAACCCCAACGTTTTTTTAATACACAGCACACAAAAAAATTGAGCGCGGACGGAGAGTCGAACATACCTGACGGAGTCGAAGAGTGCGGACGGGAGACACCGCCATGCCTGAGGAGCAACACAGGACGTCGAAAGAATACGTGAGCAGAAGGATGGAATAATGAAATGGTAACCACCAAACTTCGCGAGCGAT